>JAGFMF010012021.1:464557-477116 GCA_019455555.1 Galemys pyrenaicus | reverse complement strand
GAGATGGTGATGGGGAATACATGGGGATTACAATTAATGGCAAGTATATGTAAATTTTAAAATATTTTAATAAAAGAAAAAAAATGAAATAAAAAAAATGAAAAATAAAAAGTATATTTTATTGCCCGAGGTAAATGGAAATACATTAGTCTGCGAAACTAAGTTAACTATGTTTCCTCTACATCTCGTTTTGCTCCTCTCTGGTTAACAATTCTAGTTCTTGATGTGACTGTAAAAGACAACAGATCAACCCCGAGCTTGCAGTGTATCACTGGGGGCTTCGAAGACCGGTAGAACAGTAGGCAGGCCCAGTGGTACAGAGTGCTGCACCACATCTACCTGTGGCAAGTTTCAGCCTCAGAGGTTGAAAGGGAAAGAGACCAAGTAGAACCTGCGCGGTTACTGGTCTCTTGTCAGGACATAGGATCAACGTAAGATTCCTTTAAGGTGTTAGTACACATATTATGAGGGGGTTGGAGGGGCTAGGAGTGTGTGTGCAATAAACGTCACGTCGGGAAAGGAAGTGGAGGAGCTGGTAAACCAGAGCTTCGACTAGAAGAGAAAGGGAAAGACGCCGAGTCTAGGCGCAAGTTGGCTGAAAATGGCTCTGAGCTGTGTTAGCATCCGTTCCAGAAGGCTGGGTACCTGCGTGGGCGGGGCCGCACGGCGCAGAGTCCCCGCCGAGTCCGGGCCACAGTGTCCTAGGCCAGGAGCACTGTGCTCTCAACGCAGCCTTTAACTGATGCCTCTCGAGGTTTTGACCATTCAGCCCGGGGCGAGCCCGTCCCAGGCCGGTGGCAGAGAATCAGCCACTCAGCGCCTGCGCCCACCGAAGGCGGTACCGGCCCCACCAGGGCGCAGACCCAGTTCGTCCGTGGCATCAAGCGTGGGGCGGGACCTCGTGGCTTTCCGTCCAATCCCGGTGCCCCCATGACCGCGGGGCGGGACTCCTGGCCTTTCGGTCCAATTCCAGCTCCTCTGCTGTCCTAAGGAAGCCGGTCGGGGCGACTGTGGCTGTCGCGGAGTTGGTGAAGCTCTGGCGGTGAGAACGTTCAGGCCCTCGGGGCAGAGCTCCTTCCCTCCCCTAACCCTCAAGCTCCGGTCCGGGGAAAGTTAAGCTGGTAGAACAGAATTAAATTGCGTAGAACGGCGGAGGAACCAGGGCTGGCGGTTATCATCAGCTTCTCTCCGGCAGGGATTGGATGGAGGTGCCACTGAGGTTGGGCCGCTGGGCTGGTCCCTTTTGGTGCATAGTTGGATTTCTCATTTAGTGGCCTCTTGAGTGTACAGAGCTGCCGGTGTGTTGGTGGCAGGACTTTTTTCTGACCTCTGGTCACCCTCTGCTCATCTAGCCTCGCTAGCCAAGCACTGAAGTCTATATTACCCTGCAACAGAGCGCTGACACCAGATACCCAGGCAGCGGGAAGTACATCGTATCTCCTGCTCCTAAAGGAAAGTAATACTTGCTTAATCCTGTAGTAGTTTTTCTCCAGCTTTTAAGCAGATGTGCTTTTTGCAGGTGTTCGCTGTGATTCCTGAAAGTTTAGATCCTGGGGATTCTCAAGCCTTGACTATTTTCTGCGTTCTTTCAACAGTTTTTATATGTTTTGTTTTATTGCTACAGTGTTTGCTAAACTTGGTTTTGTTTTCCTTCCCACAGTTACTAAACTAGTTTTAAACTCTCTGATTTCAAAACGAAATTGTTGAAACAGTCTCCTGACAGTTCTGAACAGTTCATCTTGGGATACTGGTAGGTGATCATCTATTCTTTTATTTATTTATACTGATTCTCGGTTCCACTTTGAGTTTACGTTTTACTGCCCCCAGAAAACCCACTGTAATTAAACTCAGAATCACAATTTTCTTCTGAATTCATATATACTTATTGAAATTATATTTTTTAATTTAATCTTTGTGGTTGAGAATTTAAAACATGTAATTCTTCATGAAAAATCTTATAATTCACATTTTTTCATGTGTATCACTGATGAGTTAAGATTGTAGTGGGCATGAAGTTGGTAGTTTGGCCCCAGTTTTCTAAAGTCTATGAAGTAGCAGGGGAATACAGAGAGAATGGCTTATTTTTTCTATATATGTTTATTAGTTTCCTGTTGTTCCATAACAATCTGTCACAAAATTCAACTTTAACAGTTGCAATTAAATTAGTATCTCACAACTTTTATAGTTTTGAAGCTCTGGTAGGCATAGTTGGGTACTCTGCTTAGGATTTTAAAATACTGGAATAAAGCTTTTGATAGGTCTGGAGATTTGGGGGAAGAATCTACCTCCAGGCTCATTTAAACTATTGAGCCTTTACTTCTTTGTAGGGCGAAGGTCCTGTTTTCCTAACAGACTGTCAACTGGAATGTCTCAGTTCTAAAAGGTCCATCTGTATTTTCAAAGCCAAATAGCACCTTTAGTTCTTCCCATGCTTTTAATTGTCCTCATTTTCTGCCACTAGCTGGAGAAAGCTTTCTGTTTTAAGTGATTTGACTAGGCTGACCAGGATAATCTCCCTACTTTAAGGTCACTTGTGCTATACAAAAAAATACAGTAACAATCACAGAAGTAATAATCTCACAGTCACAGGTTCTAGGGATTTGAGAAAGTAGAATCATGGGTGCCACTCATTATGCCATCTCAAACTATGTTACTTTGTTTTTTTAATGTGCTTTTGCAGGTATTAAAAAAAGGATAATCATAACCGCTCCAATTATATGGTCATCCTCTCTCTATATAATGTAATTCATTTAAAATTAGTTGCCGAGGATATTTGACTAGAAGTTGGCATATGGACCCAGATCTACATTTCTATTAGATCCAAAGCCATGTTTATGGATCATCCAAATGAATTGCCACCATGAGATATGAAGAAACAGGAACAATGAGATCTTTGTTAGACTTCATCTTTGGATTATCTCTTTATACTAATAGCATATATAGGCTAAGCTACCCTAAACAAAAAAACTCAAAATACCATGGCATGAATATATTTGTTGGCTTTTTGTTTGTTTGTTTTTTCATATATTTAGAGGGAGGAGTCTAGGACTAGTCGGAAGATTCTGACAATTTTATACATAGCTACTATAAATTCATCCAAGGTGCTATTCCAGTCAGCACTACTTGCTTAGGCATTAAGAAAGAGAAAGCATGGGGAGAACACATGTAGCCTTTATACAGGCAGGGCTAGTGGTTACATACATATCACAAAGCTGTACTCAACTCCTAAGGAGGGTAGAGAAGATATAGCCCTGTGACAGTATAGCCAGGTAAAACTTAGGATTCTGTTAAGAAGTAGAAATATTACATTGGCTGAAAATAGTCTCTGTTATACCCTTGTTTTTTATCATGTTTTATTCTGTAATATGTGTATAGAATATTTTGTTGAATTTGCTATTTGAAAAATTCATATTTGAAAAGATTGAAAATTCTTATTCACTGGTAAAGTTCTTTGATTTATGAACTGGTGTTTTAGTATGTAATTTAATTAATAAAGACTTCAGAAATAAAATGTCCTTATCTTATCTGAACCACTAGGTTTTAACAGCTTGTCTTATGATTTATGTATTCTGTAATATTTTGTGATTGTGATTAGATGACTCATACCTCTTAATACTTTATTCTTTAAAGTTCTTTCTTTCAGCCCAACACCCTTTTTCAAAAATGTGAATCCTGCCTGCCTGGTTAGGTTTCCACAAGAGCTGCCCACCCCCTACCCCACACCCCCCATCAAGTAGCCATTCTATAGAGGGAAAATTATGGTCTGGGTGAGCTGATTTGATCTGAAACAAGTTAGAAAATCTCAACTTTTAATGTAAGATGATACCAGTTTCCAGCTTTTGTAGATAAGATGAAGGTTAGGAAGATAATACATTCACCTTCTTTGAAAATTGTAGGTGCTCAATAAGTGGTAAATATATTGGTCCCATTGATTGCTTTTTGTGCTTTTTTGTAGCACTTAATGTCTACATGCTTTTCTTTTTTAAATTGATGTCTTTTTCTGACAGTTTATGATTTTCTTAGGAACTAGGACCAAGTCCTAGATATATTGCGATCCCTAAATGTTGATGTAGTAAATTGGATGTAGCACATGTAAGAATATTTATGAGATTGAAGTTGTAAGGGCTTTGTCTTTTAGTTTTCCTATTGTGACTATCATGGAAAATCAATTGGCTAAATCAACTGAAGAGCGAACATTTCAGTACCAGGATTCTCTTCCACCACTGCCTGTTCCTCCACTTGAAGAATCATTAAAAAAATACCTTGAAGCAGGTATGTTTGTAGTATCTTAGTATGTGTTAATATGTTAGCTGTTTAGGAAACTCAAACATTTAAAAGCTGGTGAGGTCTAATTGCTTTCTCCTCCAGGATCATGATAATTAAAATAGCAAAACTTTCTTTATTTCTCTCTTGTGTTAATTTTTCCATCATTTTAAGAGCTTGATAGTGCTATTAGGCTTTAAACAATAAGTAGTAGTCCTTTGTCTAATCACCTCCAACCTCCTCCCTTAGGCGTACATTCTAAAATATTTTATTCCTTTTCTTGTGTTGTTCCTTCTGCTGTCTAACTCCCTGGTAAAAGGCTTTTTCCTTTATCTAGAAATCCCAAGTCATTCATACTAAAGAGTCAGATCCCAAAAAGGTAAGGGTTGGCAACTTTTAATGAACTTTGTTAGGTAATAGGACAAAGTTCAAGCAGTTCCATTAGGGCATAGCCAAATACCATTATTCCTTTCTCTCAGATTTAGCGGTTTTCCAAAGAGGAATTGTCTCATTTTTTGTTTAGAAGGCATAAGCCTGTACACTCATGTTTTGGGCGTTAAGTAGTGTAAGAGGGCTGGCAGCCTCATTATTCAGGATGTACACTTTTTTCCCCCTCTTTTTTTAGAATACATGTTTTGCTTGTCTGGTTCAGCTTTGGAGAATAAGCCTCCATGATTCTACTAGCATTGAAAACGAATACCTTGCTTTATAGAATGGCAAAGGAACTCTCTGTAGGGACTAATGTGGATGGGTGGTTATCTAACTTTTACTTCTAAAGGCCTCCAAGCAATACTCCTGTTTTTAACTTCACTTTACCCCCTGCCTTTTGAAGTTCATGTGTTATGAATCTTTCTGGTATTGCACTGCGGAATTGACTTGCTTCTTGGTTTCTGCTTTATTATACCCTGGCTCTCACTATCTTCCACACTCCAGGTCGACAAAGTCAGTGGCCATTCTCTCATTTGTTTTCTAGTTGGCTTAATGCTAGTTTAACTTGTCTGCTATCCATTGTTCTTTCATTTTCTTTTTCCTTCTGGATTTATACCTTTAATACTTATTGCCATTTTATTGAGTTTCTAGGAGTAGAGATAAATGTACATATTCATTTCACTTTAACTCATTTTTAAAAATTTCTTTTTCTCATATTACCTGAAATTTCTAGTTTTTTTTAAAAAATTCACTTATCATTTACTAGTTTTGATCACTAATTTGCAAATACTGCAAATTTAAGTTGACTTTGAGGTAAGATTTTGAAGACAGAATATAAAGCGAAAATATTAATATTTTTTACTTCTAATTTATTTCATTTTTAATTCCAGCTTAATTTTCAGAATACTTGATTTTCAGGGAATGGGAATCTTTTTCTTTTTTTGTTTTAAAAGAAACTTACAGATACTCTAAATTGCTCTGGACAGGTTTTATACTCACATTTACATACATGTAGTGCATTTATATTCAAATTGTACAAGGCTCTCCTTAAATTTATTAGAAAGTTCATTTAATTTATCTTATTTATGACTAAACAGGATTTACTTTCCTTTTGGAGTGATAACTAGATGGGAATTTTATCGTTGTCATTTTTAACTATCATCCCCAATGATTCTAAAATCGTTTTTCAGAAATGGTTATCAGATTACATAATATCTACTGCTTAATTTCTTACAATATTTTGCTTTATTTCTTTTCAGTCATTTTCCTGTAGTAAACTATTATAATTTATTGCTCTGCTATAATATTTAGTATAAACATAACTGTTTTCCATAAGTGAGAATCAAGATTGTGCAAACAATAATAATTTAGGTTGGTTAGTAGTATCTGAATGTCTGAGTAACTTAATGCATATTTTTTTCTTTATAGTAAAGCCATTTGCAAATGAAGAGGAATATAAGAAAACTGAAGAAATAGTACAGACCTTTCAAAATGGAATTGGAAAAAAATTGCACCAGAAATTACTTGAAAGAGCAAAAGGAAAAAGAAATTGGGTATGTATGTTAAATTGTATTTAAAATTAGAAAATTGATGATGCTTAAAGTGAAAAGTAAAAATATGCATAGCTTGCACCTTTAAATTATTACTGTAAAAATTCTTGCAATCATTGTTATCATAATCATCATCATCATCAAAAAAAAAAAAGAATAAGTCACTTGCCTTTGGGGAGTTTCAAATGTTGTACATGGGCTCTTCTCTTATAGGCAGACCTTGTTAAAATGTGTATTTCTTGGGACCAGTGATTCTGAGTCTGCATTCAGGAATAGAGGTCCACAAGTCTTCATTTAAAAAACTACTCTGTGTGGTTCTGATATATGTGATCTGTAGTGTGGGAGCTTGTATTATTCTGTGCCTCAACTATTCTGTGTCTTTGCTTTGATTATTCTGTGCCTTTCACTCAGAATAGTGAAAGTGAACAAGGAAAGTTTAAGATAAGGAACTTCTCAGGGCAAAAGTCCTGGTATGAGAATCTATACATTCTGAGAACAAAACAGACTAAAAGAGCAAAAGATGTTATTCTTAGAGTAGCATAAACATTGCAGTTTCCCTTGACTCCCTGATTTTCCAGTCTGGGTGAGGCCAGATGGTTACATGTCCCCACATACTTATGCATTCCCTGTTTGCCTGCTTGCTTCTTTGATTTTTTTTTTTTCTGTTTAATTCTAAATAAAAATGAGACTGCCATTGGAGCTGGGCTGCACCTTCATTGTGTAGTCCCTGTAGCCATCTCATTGCTCCACACATGGACTCTGAGTAATCTTTCTTCATCCTTTACCACACATCGTAACAAGGCACTGTAGACTGCACTTCAGAGAAGTATTTTGTTCAGGTAATCATGACCAAAAAAACCCCCAAAACACTGAAATAGGCATATCACAAAAGTGGTATACAAATATTTAAACAGTTGCATGGGAGAAATAGGGTCACTAAAAAATTGCAGTGGAGAATGTTTTTGAGAATTCTGTTTCAGATAGTTTAAGAAACATTGGTATAATAATAATTGAGAAACTCAATTTTTCAAAAGGAATCTTTTTTGACTTCTTCTATTGTAAGAATCAGAGGATGAATATAATTCAGAAACATTGCCTTGGCCTAGAAGTTATCATTATAACTGTCTCTTAGTTTTAGTTAAAAGCATGTTAATTTTTTCATCAGCCATTGGTACTATGATAGACTAACAGAATTTTGTATCTTTATACTTTCTTTTGTTTTCCAGTTTTGAGCCTTGATTTTTAATTAAAGATAAACTTGTTCTCCCTGAGTCTTTCCTTTTATATCTTTTCCCAAATGATTATAGTAAAACATCGGTTTCTTAAAAAGAACTTTAAGGAATTTGATGAGATCTGATTACTTAGGCACAAAATTCAATTGTATATTTTGAAAGAGGAGCACATAAAAAACAGAATTTGTAGAAATCAATTTAGTTTTAAGACTACCAAAACGTTTTGTTTCTGATTTAGTATTTCAATATTTGCTTAAAAAAGGAAAATTGTAAACGTCTTCATAATATAATGAGATGAGAATTTATTTAATATCTATTATACCTAGGTACAATATGAGATAATGTACATTTGTGATGTTTACATTCTCTATCTTCTTGTTTTTTTCAGTGTTATCTTATTTCATATTTTTGATAATAGAGGCGAACTCAATAGAATTTAAGATCCTACAATTCCGAAAGAAAAAAACGATCACAGTAGTGTTTTGGGGGGACCTCCCTGGTGGCACAAAGGGTTAAATCTGAGCACTGTCTAGCTGTCACCAACCACTGCAGCATGATTTCGATCCCCGGGACAGGGAGATAACCCACAAGGCGCAGCAGACCTTTCCTGTCTCACCCACTGTTCCCCTCAGCAGTATATTTCAGTAGATCTGCCTGTTCTGCTCCCCACTCTGTCTCTGGTTAATCCTCATACACCGTCCCCCTAACCCATGCCTCTGGCCTATATCCCAGTTCTTGTATGCATAAATAAATAAAAATAAATCTTTTATAAAAGTAGTATTTTTGGTATCTATGATGATTTAAAATAAGAAAAGAAATATTATATGTTGAAGAGTAAAGAAAATACCCTAAGTACATCATTTTTTTTTAACCAGAAGTTACGCATTAAAGTACTATATAAAGAGCTTTAGGCTGATGTTCATTTTTTTTTTTTCTAGCTGGAAGAGTGGTGGCTGAATGTTGCCTACCTGGATGTTCGTTTACCATCACAACTAAATGTCAACTTTGCAGGTCCTGCAACCCACAATGAACACTACTGGCCTCCAAAGGAAGGCACTCAATTAGAAAGAGGAAGCATAAGTCTTTGGCATAACTTGAACTACTGGCAGCTCTTAAGAAAGTAAGGAGGCTTATGTGAGTTCTAACAGATTTACCAAAAGTATGAGGTAGCAAAATGTTGAAAAGCTTAATTTACTACTTTGGAGATGAATACTACATTTATGACTGGTTTATAAGTTTTATATTGACTATTTGGTAAAAATACCTTTTTTTTTTAAATTTTAATAGAGAAAAATTGCCTGTTCATAAAGTTGGAAATACTCCTCTAGATATGAGTCAGTTCCGAATGTTATTTTCTACCTGCAAAGTTCCAGGAATTACTAGAGATTCAATTAAGAATTATTTTAGGACTGGTAAGTAGAAAACACAGGTACTTTTAAAAGCACTGATATTTGGAAAAGTTTTACTATGGTTCCTAATATGACACTGGAACATTGCTATTTTGAAGAAAATTTTTAAATTCTATTTTGGGTAATCATAGTCTTTCTGTGAGCCTTATTGGGAATAGATTTTCTAAACTGTGCTTACTTGATTCTTTGCAAACCTGCTGCTGTGTTGCATATTTGAGAATTTAAATTTTAGTTAGAGATTAGAATTATGAATTAGAGTATTAGGAAATCTGTAGCATATAATTTGACTTCTCAAAAGTCCTGATTATGAGGAACATATTGGGAAACCAGTATCTACTGAAAACAGCAGACATTATGGCTAGATTAGAAAGATCAGCTAAAATACCTTACTTGTAAAGATTAGTAGAAAGTTAGGCAAGAATAGGGACTAGAGATAGGATGCTTTGATTAGTGGGAACTATGGAGCCCCCCAAGCAAAAGCCCCTGGTCACTCCACCCTCACTTGTACCAGATGATGATGCATCCCAGATAACACATACCTACGCATGTACATTCCTCCACGTACTTGCCCATCTTCTCTGAACCTGGGTCTAAATAGATATGAGACTGCCCATGCATTGGGTCTGCACATTTTCAGGTATATATGTGTTAGCTAAGAGCTAATATCAGTAGACTTGGTTTTGATTCGATATTTAGCACTTATAGTTGTTATGTCTGTGGTAACCCTTTTAAGCTACAGTATATCCAGTGGGGATTCATTTATTTAATAATGTGCCTCATAATACAGGGGTTTAAACTGATATGATTCTATTCTTGAATGTATGGCTGTATGACGAGTTGTAGATAGGGCTAAAACTGAGGAAATAAATAAACAGGAAAAAATAGCGTTAGTGACAAACACAATATAGAGAATTCAAGTAACATTAGTAACTGGGTGACTGTTTTAGACAAGGTAGTCAGAGAAGACCTTTCTGAGGATCTGAATAAGATGGACAAGCACAGATTTTTTTTTGGATTTTGTTTTGTTTAGTTTTGGTTGCTGAAGAGGGAATTTCTCTGGACATAAATAAACTTGACATGCTTGAAGGATAATATAAGTGGAGCAGATTAAGCAAGAGAAAGAGGGTCATGTTGAAAAGGTGACTAGAGACTAGATCATATACTATTTTGTAAGTCAGCTAAAGCTTTATAGACTTTCATTTAATATGAAAAAAGATACCATTGGTGGGTTTTTTTTGTTTTTTATTTTATTGTTTATTTTATATATATTTTACATCATTCTTCATTTTTGTATAAAGTTTTCTTTCTCTTCTCAGGTATAGTCCCCATAAAATTCCCATTACCAATTCACCTGTGCACTATCACTATAGTCCATTGTGCTCTTCCCTCCTCTGTTTTGATTCTTCTCCCTCCCCTACCCTTGCAGCCTGCAGAATGTCTCTGATTTATAATTAATTTTGTTATTTTATTGATTATTTTTTCCAGATCCCTTATTTTGTTCCCCTACACTCCTCCTATAAGTAAAACCATCTGATATTTTTTCTTTTTCCTTCTGGCTTTTTTCACTGAGCATAATATCTTCCAGCTCCATCCATGTTGCTATGAATGTCATGAGTTTATCTTTTTGATTGCCGAGTAATATTCCATTGTATATATATATATATCACATTTTCTTGTTCCAGTCATAAAAGGAATGATGTTATTAGATTTACATTTTAAAAATATTGTATCTTCTGTTTAAAGCTATTCTATTTTCTCACTTGAGAAAATAGCATATAGGAGAAAGAATAAAAGCTCTATCGGAAGATGATTTTTCATCATAGGTGATGAGTATGTATCATGTTTGAATATTCATATAGCATTTATTATAGTTGCTTATACATTAGGTCAGCTAGTAAATTTCTTTCCAGTGGCAGTTTATTTCTTCCCTTTCTTCACTGTTTTCTTTTGCCCTTTGGGATTCAAACAGGACAACCCTTGTCAAAGGAACTAGTACTACCTGAAAATGGGGATAAATCAAACTAGTCTGAGATTTACAGCACACATAGTTTTTGGGGGGTGGGTTAAAGTATGCTGAAGAAATTACAAAATCAGTTATCAGCGGCTTACCAGGTATATTAGAACCCTAAGAAAAGCTAAGATTGTGTAAAATTCTTTCTCTTTGTTCCTCAGGCATATGTGCTCTTACTCTAATGAAAACTATTTAGCATTTGTAGCTATGTAATACTGCAATTAAATTATCTGATGATCAATCAACATTAAAATAATTCAAAAGAGATACTGGTTAGTTCAAATAGCTTTCCTTCAGGAATTCTCTTCTACACTTCCCCAGTACCCTATTGTCCTTAAGTAAAGTTAGAAAACCCTGCAGTAGTTTGGATTTTGATTCTTTAATGTACAAATATTTGAAACCTATATGGATTTCTAGATGTTTCATGAGCATGCATTTATATCATAGTAACTAAAATTCCATTAACTTATGAGAGTGCTTTTGTTTATGTGATGTATTTGATGAGTATATGAAAAATATTGCAGCAACACTATTTTTTTCCTATGTGTAGTCAAATATTTGAGTCTTCTTTTTTTGTCTGTTTTTGTTTTTGTTTTTCCAGAGAGTGAGGGGCGTTCTCCAAGTCATGTTGTAATTCTGTGTCGAGGCCGAGTTTTTGTCTTTGATGCAATGCATGAAGAAAGTTTGATCACCCCGCCAGAGATTCTCAGGTTTTCAAGCTACTTTCTTGAATCTTGTTAGGTCTTAAGCTTTTGCTTAAATCCAAAAACAAATGTTCAGAGATACATTTTTATAAAGTGACAGTAAACTGAAAAGTAAGAATTTTTATGTATATTGAATTTTTTAAAAAATCTACTTTTATTTATTTTTTAAAGATTTGTTTACTTATGCATACAAGAGCTGGGGTACAGACAGAGTTGCAGGAAATGAGAGGATTCACCAGAGACAGAGTGGGGAGCATAACAGGCAAATAGACTGAAATACACTGCTGAGGGGAGCAATGGGCGAGGCAGGAGAGGTCTGGGTCCCCCTCCCTGACTGGGACCAAACTCCTGCTGCCATGCCATGGATGCTTCACAGTAGGGTGCTCAACCCACTGTGCCAGTAGGGAGGCCCAAGAAATCTACTTTTAGTTTAATTTTTTTGGAGGGCTTTTTATTGTCTAAAAATCATAGTTGAAATTTTGAAAAACTTACAATGGAGTACATGTCCCAAGTCCAGTCCCCTGCTTCCTGGAGGAGAGTATAGTACTGCCTACACTATTAGCCAACACTCTGCCCTGCAACATATGTGAGTCATTGTGCTTGTAGAAAGGAAAACCCTGGGCCCATCCTGGTGGTGCAGTGGGTTGAGCAATGCACTATAAAGCAAATCATAACCACTGTAGCACCAGTTCGAGCCAGGGAGGTGACCCACATGGTGCGGCAGACCTCTCCTGCCTCGCCCGCTGCTCCCCTCAGCAGTGTATTTAAGTCAAATCTGCCTGTTCTGTTCCCCACTCTGTCTCTGGTGGCTCCTCTCAGCCCCCACACTTCTGGCCTGTACCCCAGTTCTTGTATGAATTAAAAAAAAATAGCAACAACAAATGTTGGCGAGGATGTGGAGAAAAAGGAACTCTCTTACACTGCTGGTGGGAATGCAAGCTGGTCCAACCATTATGGAAAG
>JAGFMF010012021.1:453728-464334 GCA_019455555.1 Galemys pyrenaicus | reverse complement strand
ACAATAATAATAATAACAATAACAGCAATAAAGACACAGAAACCAAAAATGAGGACACAAGGACAGACTGGGGACACCTGGTGGGGAGGGGGGGGAGGGGGAGGGTTGGGAGAAGATGGGAACACGAGGGACTGAGGTGATGGTGCACTGGTGAGATGGTGATGGGGAATACATGGGGATTACAATTAATGGCAAGTATATGTAAATTTTAAAATATTTTAATAAAAAAATTTAAAAAAAAAAGAAATACTAAAAAAAAAAAATAAAGGAAAACCCTGATTCTAATACTTGTCCCAGAGTTAATCACTGTACTAGTTTGATGTATTCTGTCCTTTCAGATACATTGCACTAAATTTACATGCACATAAATATTTCTTTAAAAAAAATTTATGTGTATATTTCATACAAAGTATGTATTACATATATGCAAATAAGCATATTCATATAGAAATATATAAATTATGTATATTTAAAGTATTATATATTTTTAAAATATATAATGAAAAAATTTAGGATGTACAGGGAATTATATAATGAAGCCCCAATGTACTCACATTAGAGTTTCAACAGTTATCAACTCTTAGCTTTATTTTGTGAACTCATAGTTTTAGTTCAACTGTATCTCCTTATGCTCCTTCCTCACAGCAAGAGTAGGTAATTTTAAAGAAAATTTCAGACATAATATCCTTTCGTGATAAATATTTCTTTGTGCCTCTCTAAAATATAAGGATTCTTATATACTATAGAAGAGGTATTAACTAAAACATTTATAGTGTGTTGTAAACCAATATCACCTCACTGAAAAGAATCTAATTAAAAAATATTTCATCAACGCTCCCCCTCCCCACCATAAAATAGACAGGTATAAAAAACTCTACTCTTTCAATCATCCTTCTCTGGAAACTGTCTAAAAGACAGAGATTTCCACTCTCCATAGCAGTTGCATGGGGAAGCTTAAAAAGAATGCAAACACTTAACACCCAGTTTCTGAGAAAACAATACACTGAATTAGCAATTGTGTTTTGATGAATAAAGATTAAAATCTAGGGAATATTTCCCAGGCCTAGTCCAAGGTCACTAAGATTTATACCTATGTTTCTCTTAAATTAGTTTTTTTCTTTTAATTTTTAGAAGACTGCAAGGAGATAATTTTAAATGTAAAGTTAGTTTGAAATTTTGGCAGAAATTGAGGTTGGAATATTCTGCAAGCATTTAAAATTTTAGTATCAGATTTAGAGAGAAAATGGAGCTGGTGTTAGAAATCTGTTTGTCAATTATATAAAGATGATAGTTTAAGCTATTTTTAAAAAAATAGATGAAATTTCCAAGAGAGAAAACTGTAGAGGGGGCGAGGGAAGCAAGTGACATAAATTTGGGGGAAACACACATTTGGTATTGGAAGGAAAATAAATCATATATGAGGAAGTCCTGAGCTATGTGAGTTAGGACCTCAGTGGAACAGTGCTGCAGAGACCAGACAGAAGATAATTTAAGATTTACACTTGGGTGCTAAATGTTATGATGAGGAAAATTAAGGCTGAAATAATCTATTAGGTTCTTGTTTTTTTATGAGGTGCTGTTGGTCACTTAAGAAAGCAATTTACAGATTAAGTAAATTTAAGAGCAAGCAGGAAGTAAGAAGATAGAAGCTGGGTTTTAAGGAAATATGAAGCCCAGCATATTTTAAACTGTATGATTTTGAAATGTAAATATTGTTAATACAAATCTTTGTGTTTATCATACCATGGATATACAGCTGAAAACAAGTGTATTGATAGCATTTGTTATTCCAAAGTAAAGCAAAGGATAGTTTTCATTATCAAATCTGTTCCTCTTTTTATTTCATTTTAACAGAGAATATTTTTGTTGTTGAAGTAACACATTTTATCAGGGAATTATTTTTAAGTCACTTTGTAGCGGTGTGTTTGACATACAAAAATCTCATGTGTACAACTTGATTTGTTTGAAGATAAAGAAGATAAGACCCAAAAGTGGGATTGGTGGATCATATAGTAATTCTATTTTTAATGTCTTGAGGGCCCTCCATACTGTTTTCTACAGTGGCTGCATCAAATTGCATTCACACCAATAGAGTATATAGGTCCCCTTCTCTCCACATCATCAACAACACTTTCATTTCTTATCTTCTCAATAATTGCCATCCTGAAAAATGTGAGAGGTATGTCATTATGGTTTTGACTTGCTTTTTTCTGAATATTAGTGATGTTGGGCACCTTTTCAAAATCTTGCTGCTGGCCAGTTGTATGTTGTCTTTGAAGAAATATCTATTCAGTTCTTTTGCCCATTTTTAAATTCAGTTATTATTATTATGCTATTGAGTTGTAGGGACTCTATATATTTTGGATATTAACCCCTTAACAGATACCTGGTTTGCAAATATTTTCTCCCATTCTTAGGTTGCCTTTTCATTTTGTTTCTTTCATTGTAAAGCTTTTAGTTTGAGGTAATCACACTTGTCTATCTTTACTTGAGTTGCCTGTGCTTTTGGCACCAGATTCAAGAAATAATTGCCAAGGCCAATGTCTAAAAGTTTTTCTCCCAGGTTTTCTTGTAGGAGTTTTATTTCAAGACTTACATGTAAGCCTTTCATCCATTTGGAGCTGATTTTTGTGTATTATGTAAGACAGGGATCCAATTTCTTTCTTTCTTTTTTTTTTTTTTTTGGCCTGCGATGATGAGTTTTCCCAACATTATTTATCTGAGAGAATATCCTTTCCCTATTGTGTACTCTTGTCATCCTTATGGTAGATCAGTTAGCTGTATGTGTATGGTTTTATTTCTAGGCTTTCTAGTTTGACCTGTTGGTTTGTACATCTTTTGAATCCTATAACTTTGTAATATATTTTGAAATCAAGAAGTGTGATGCCTCCTATTTTTTCTCTTACTCAAAATTGCCCTGGCTACTCAGAATTTTTTGTTATTCCATATAAACTTTTCAGGATTTTTTTTCTTTTTTGTATCTGTAAAGAGTGTCATTGGATTTTTTGGTAGGGATTCTATTGAACTTACATCACTTGGGGTAGTATGGAAGTATGTATTTCTTAATGGTGAAGATTTGGGTAATTATCTCCTGACCTTTAATTTTCAAACTTAAAATGCTGTTTCACATATAACACTTCTTCTCTGGTAACTTCTCTCTGATAATAACTGCCTCTTATAAGCCGGTCATTTCCCATTTAATATACTAAATCAGAGAGCAAGAAAAATTTCATAGTCAAAACTTTGAGCTGGCAACTATTCTCCAGTGTTATATGGAGGAACACTGGTAGATATTTTAGCATTCAGAATTTAAACTAATTAAACTAATTGCTATGCCCACCATAACCACAAACTGTAGAAACTTTATTTGTACTTGAAGCAAAATCAGTAATGTGCAAAGATAAGCAAGAAGAAGCAAGGCAAGTTACCCCCACTTTAGGTACAGATGTTAGAAGTGTTCATCTCCTCCATGGGATACCATTGTCTTGAAATGAAGAGGGGGGCATTTTCCAGCAGGTAACTTATTTCTTCATAAGTGTTACAGAAATAATTAAGGGTCAGATGAAATGATGCAAATGAATAATTGTATTTTTCCCAATCTGAATGATGAAGCCACAAATAAGGGATGACTACCGGTAATATAATTAACTAAACTAATTAACTCACTTTTTGAGAAATCCTAGGAAGCTTTACATTGAGGTAATTTTTTAGCATGTTTCAAAAACCTATGCATATTTTTGTTTGGTGTATTTTATTTTTTAGTGATAAGAATTACTACCTGTTTTGACCTATTGAAGGCCAAAGTAGCTAGTGACCTCCCTCTGCTATTTTTGAATCCTCTTTGCTTAATCTTCCATAAGGAATTTGACATACATCCACAAGAAGTGCAACAGTGAACCTGATGGACCTGGGATTGCAGCATTAACTAGTGAGGAGCGAACTCGATGGGCTAAGGTTATAATTCACACTTTTTTTAAGGAGCCTTTTCCCCAACAAACTATTTTGAGATTTCTGGATATGTTGTTTTCAGTATTTGACATTTAATCATTATCTCTTTGACTTTTAGGCACGAGAATATTTAATTAGTCTTGATCCAGAGAACTTGACTATGTTAGAAAAAATTCAGAGCAGTTTACTGGTGTTTTCCATAGAGGATAGCAGTCCACATGTAACACCGGAAGATTACTCCCAGGTAGTTACCTATCTTCATCAGTTATTTCTTCCTACAAATACAACTGGTATTCTCTTGTATATACTGAAGATGAGAAAAACTTTTTTCTTTTTTCATGTACATCTCTTAAAACTTTTTCTTAGGTATGATGTATACATGTACCAAATTGAAGCTTATACATAAGCAGCACCTTGCAATGTCTTGCCACATTATTCAGTTACATTTAGGTGTATTCTGTATGCTGTTTAAAGAAGTAGGAATATTGTTTGACTATCACATCATTGTTTTCCAGACTTTTTTTTTTTTTTTACTGTATTTATAAAAAATTTGGACATGACACTGGCCAAATGAGCTACTCATGCCAAAGGTGACATGAGACACTCCTTTATAACCTGTGCGTGTTGTGCCTAACACCTTAGTTGGTGAGTTCTGTCCTGAACATTATATCACTCTTGAGGAAATTTACTTTATCATTTAGTTTTATTGAATACACTAACCCTCGTGAGTTTAAAGGTAAATGTGACCTGTTATTTTTTCCCCCGGGGCAACAATATTATTTCTTGAAAGGAGATAAAAGGTAGTATATATGTAGAAGTCTCATAGTCTTTTGAAAACACTTAATAATTTTTTTCATAATGCATTCATCAATATTAAATGATCGATACAGATAGGCTACCTTAGATATAAACAGGATATCTTATACCTTAGAAACCAAATTTTCCTCGTCTAGCTGTATTTTTTTAAAACAGGGAATTCACTAAACTTCTTTGAGAAGACTATATTTTAATATAGTATTGTTTTTTTTTTCTGCAGTCTATTGTTTGAAATACATTTATAGTAAGCCTACTATATACACAAACACATGTGCTCACACATACATAATAGAATTTTCACAAACAGAAATTATTTTTATTATTTGTGATGTAGCTGATACTTTAATCTCTCTTCCTGTAAAGAATTTTTATTATAACACACTAAATTGATTTGAAGACTAACTAATGGGCCAAAACTTATTAAAGTCTCTTACACTACTCAAGTTAGAAAAGACTTGTCCTTTCAATTGTATGTCCTGTAAGCATCCTCTAAACATATTATACCAGCGTTCTCTTTTCTGATAAGTTTTCTTTTTTTTTTTTTTTTTAAGATTCATTTATTTATGCATACAAGCACCGGGGCACAGGCCAGAGGTGTGGGAGGGGGGTGAGAGGATTCACCACAGAGAGCGGGGAGCAGAACAGGCAGATCAACGGAAGTACACTGCTGAGGGGAGCAGCGGGCACAGCAGGAGAGGTCTGCTGCACCATGTGGGTCCCCACCCTGGCCGGCAGCGGGGATCGAACTCGTGCTGCAGTGGCTGCGATTTGCTTCGTAGTGCACTGCTTAACCCACTGCGCCACCAGGGGAGGCCCTGATAAGTTTTCTTAACTTGAGATTTTGATAACTATCTAAAGCCAGGACCAGAATTATCATTATCACTTGAACATAACTTCTAACCATTTTATTAAATTTGGTTTTCCTGAAAGGGAAAAGTGAAAAATTAAATCAGATAGATACATATAGCTAGCTAAGCTAGATAGAAATGTAGAATAGATAATAGCTCTCTAGATATGCAATTTAAGATGTAAATACTTATAAATCAAGATTAAAGTTCTTTTAATTTGGAAATATTTTCTTTTAGGTAACTGCAGTGACCCTTACTGGAGATCCAACAGTGCGCTGGGGTGATAAATCCTATAACTTGATTTCCTTTTCTAATGGATTATTTGGCTGTAACTGTGATGTAAGTAAACTACTGAAGTGTTTTTTGCCTTTTAACTTTTTAGGTTAATTTAATAGCAATAAGGTACAATACTTAGGCTGCACTGTGGTAAATAATTCTTTCATTTTATGACTTTAGAGTAAAATGTTTACTATGAAATGTGAATAAAAGAGAGTATAAGACAAGTTATTTTCGTCTATAGTACAGCTAATGTTTGGTGTCCATTTGTTAACTAGAAATTGCATATTTTTTAAAAGAAGCATAAGGTCATTAAAATCCTGTTATCTGTTGAGAATTACAATCTATTTTAAAGGATACTGAATAGCATTTTGTATCTATGCACAGAAAAATATCTGTAGCTATGTTTCTAGATTTACCTAGTAATTATGATGCCATTTTGCTAAAAGGACAAATGATCTTTGGAACTTTAAGACTTTTATCTTTCTGTATGCTAAATTGTTCAGACTGGATGTTACATTGTTAAATAAGGCTATGTTGCTGTCCTTATCAAGAGGAAATCATATTTCCTCCCTCACTCCCAGGCCCTTAGTCTTCTCTTATCTATTCATTCTAAAACTGACCTTAAAATTTGTCACTCCCTCCATTCCCATGATGTGCTTCCCTGGCTTAATAGTTTTATTGATCATTTTTATATTGGTAGCTTGCAGTTTTACTTTTCCAGTTTTTACCTTTTGTTCTCATTTTAAGATTTGTATTTTCCTGTCTGTTAAATTGTTCAAACGGATGTTAGATTGTTAAATAAGGATAATTTGCTGTCCTCATGAAGAAGAAACCATTTTTCCTCCCTTAGTGCCAGACCATTAGGAAAACACCTGTTCTACTTTGACTTTTACTGAGAGCACCAACATCCTTCAAACTCAAGATAAAAATAACTTTAATGATCTTTTCTATCTCTGAATAAAGAATGTTGGTCCCATAATGAGCTTACATTTCAGCACAACTGAGATACTTTCCTCTTGTAAGTGTATGAATTTCTTTTATGTGTATATATACTAACATTCACATCTATTAAAAAAATGATAATCTCCACTTGATATTCTCCTTCATGTAGGTTTCCCTTATAACTGAAAATTATATAAAATGCAATTTAATCTATGCAAGACATCATTAGTAAAGTTATATATACAGTAAAGCTATTCTTAATCCAAGGCCATACTGTTGCCCTCTCTACTGGTGCTTGAATATGTACTTTTGTGATTATATTAACTAATCACATTTCTCCTCTCAGGATTTAAAATGCTGGAGTCAGGTTTTTTGTCTTCAGTCGATAGGTTTTGTTGTAGGGTTTTGGGAAGAGCACATAGGAAGCATGTAATAAACCACAGTTGTTAGTAACAGCCATTTCTAGTTAGAGCTGTGGAACAGGTTCTACAATAAGCACTTAGAAACATTATTAAAATCACTTTTCACAGCAGCTATATGAGTAAAGTTATTATTATCATCAGTATCAGATGAGGGAATTTACTTAAAGAATTAAGCAACTTTCTCACAGTTGTGAAGTGATCCAGTTTGTACTCAGAACCAAAATCCACATTCTTAAATAGTGCTTTACAACATAGTGTCTCCATGTAAATGAAACAAAAAGTTAAAATTTGTTTGGGGCCTCCCTAATGGTGCAAGAGGTTGAGCGCTGTACTGTAGGGTTTCCGCAGCCACTGCAGCATGAGTTTGGTCCCAGTCTGGTAAGGGACCCACATGACGCAACAGACCACTCCTGCCCCCACACTGGCTCCCCTCAGCATTGTGCTTCAGTTGATCTGCCTGTTCTGCCTCTCAACTCTGCCTCTGGTAAATCCTCTTATCCCCTGCAACTCTGTCCTGTATCCCAGCTCTTGAATGTATAAATAAATTAAAAAAATTTTTTTTAAAAAAGTTGTTTGAACAAATTCAGCACCAGAAAAGTATTTTTCATATTTCCTATAACATACATATTTTAAATGTGTAAAATATTAATACTTAATATTTAAGTATAAAGTATTAAATATAAATATTTAATATTAAATATTCCAAATTTTAACTATAATATTAATGTATAATAAAAATTTACAAAATTTTTAAATGTATAATATTTTTAAGTTGATAATTAGCTTTACACTGAGTAATAGGCGGGTATTAGAGATTAATGCTATTGTATTAATGTCTGTGAAAATTCTTTCTAAAGGTTTAAAGCAGGTTTAATTGCCTCTTTTGAGAGGCAATTAGAAAAGGGGTGTTTGTCAGTGACCTTGAGTATTGTTGAGTACTGCCGATAGGCGGGATGAGCTGCTCATACAACTTACATGACTCCCTCATGAGTCATTCCCAAGTGTCATGACTGGTACCTTCTTGGTAATAGTATCTTGCACTTCTGGGTTGCACTGGGTCATGAAATAGGACAGCATATCTGTGTAATGTTAGCGAGATATATTAGACACCTAATTGCTCCCTGAAACTGGGCCCAAATCTTAGTATCCCTTCTTTCTCTTCAGGGTTCAGAGTCACATTCAGTTCATGGATGGTAATGGTGTAGTGGCAGCATTAATGCAGGACAAAAAAAATCTGATGTAACTGTCATCAAAAGAACATGAGAAAAATAAGGCAAAAAATTTATCTTCCGAAATTTTTCTTCTAAATCATGAAAAAGTCACTCGCTACAGTTCCTTTCTCTAAATATAGCTAGCTGTCAAACCTGCAACACTTCTATAACTCAGCCTGTTTACCCACATTCCTTAAAATTTGAGTTATTTCTGCCATTCCTGAACTCTTAGAGATATATACCCCAAATCATTATACTTTTTAATGCTCACCAGACATACCATATGTCTCTATCTAAAGACATTCACCCATCCTCAGTCTAGCCGTCAGGTAGTCTGCCATCTCCAGCTGCTTCTCCACTGACCTTCCAAGCAATTTCAGAGCATCTTAGCATTGCATACATGGCTCTGTCTTGACTTCCAGTGCAAATAGCAATTGTTTTCTCCTGATTGTTCACATTTACTTTACATACCTCCTGTTACTTCAAAGGCCCCAATTAATGCTTCCAACTTTAATTATTTGTTCTGTCTTAGAGTATGTAATACAGTAACTACTTTACTACACTGTGGAATAGCCATACCTTTGTCAGTTGGAGGCAAGGCATTTGAAAATTGTGCACATTATTATTTGTTAAGAATGGAGGAAAAAGGAAAATAAAATACTGGGGTAGATTTTACCTTGACATGAAGTCTTCAAAATCATGTGTTTTCATTTTAGCATGCTCCTTATGATGCAATGGTTATGGTATTCATCAACTATTATGTCGATGAGAAGATTTTAGAGAATGAAGGAAGATGGAAGGTATGCTAAAGAAATAGTCCATCCTTTTTCTCCTAATATTTTTATAGATACAATATTTTAAAAGGTTCCCTATTTTCAGGGTTCAGAAAAAGTACGGGATATACCACTTCCAGAGGAACTTGTTTTCACTGTGGATAAGAAAGTATTAAATGATGTCAGTGAAGCTAAAGCTCAGTATCTCAAGCAGGTAGTTTTTTTTGCTTGTTTCTTCATAATGCTTTTTATATCTGCCCCATATAGAAGTTAAACTGTTATCCAAGAATGACAGCATAACATTTTTAAATTATAGCATTAGTACTGTTCATTTTTTTTTTTATGTCTGACTGCTTTAATGAAAATGATAATTTAGATATCTTTTGGATTTTCTCTTTAGGTGATTTTTCACTGTTCCATTTAATTCTTTTTGTTAGGCATCTGACCTGCAGGTTGCAGTGTATACCTTTACAGCTTTTGGCAAAAAGCAAACAAAGAAGAAGGCTCTTCACCCTGACACATTCGTTCAGCTTGCTCTTCAGCTGGCCTATTACAGACTTCATGGATGGCAAGTACCTTTCAGTCTCCATTTTAAGAATCTTGACGTTCAAGGGAATATCTTTACCAAGCTATTACATCCTAACACCCATGTTTTTCCTAACACTTGTTCCATTTGGCGCTTTGTCCTAATCTGTGCTTCCATCAACACAGTGCACTAGAATTAAAAAAATATTTTTAATTATGTTTATTGAGGTAAAGTGGTTTAGAGAATTGTATTTTGGGAGGTTTTAGGTTTAAATCTCTACAAATGTATATTTTTTCAGCACATCTACAGTGTAACAGAGTTTTGATCTGTGACAGATTCACAGTCTTTCCTTGTTTTTCCTGGCCTTAGTACTTTCGAAGTATCTATCCTCTTCTAATGGGACTTTGCTATTCTTTGGAATTCAGATCAATTTGGTTTTCCTCTGGCAGCCTCATTTTGCTGATGGGTTCAGTTTGCTATAGTTTTGTACATTATCCAGTCTTTATTCACTTTTAAAGTAGAAGAGATAAGTTGAGGCTTTCTACACCCTATGCAGAAGTAGAAGCTCCTTGATCTTGCTTTCCCCCCAAATTTGTCTTTAGATGTAATGTTTTAGATCACTTACATTTAATGTAATTATCAATTAGGTTGGGTGCAGATCCGTATTGTCAGGCTGTTTATTTTCACTTCAGCCATCTGGTTTTGTTCTTTTTTATCTTCTTTTGAATTCATAAGGGTTTTTTTTTTTTTTTGCCTTTCTTTTTTTTTTTTTTTATTATTAGTTATATTTGACATCATTTGTAGTCCCCAGGCGGTACCCACCACCATTTCACCCGTGCAC
>JAGFMF010012021.1:423256-453678 GCA_019455555.1 Galemys pyrenaicus | reverse complement strand
GTAGTCCCCAGGCGGTACCCACCACCATTTCACCCGTGCACCATCACCTCAGTCCCTTGTGCACCCTCTGGCATCTTCCCCGTCTTTGCCCTCCCCCCTCCCCTCCCCCCCATGCTTCCATAAGGGTTTTTTTTAATCTTCTGTTTCATTTCCATTGTTAGCTTTACTTTTATTTTTTCTAGTAATTACACTAAGGTTCACAAAATACATCTTGGCTCTCTCTACATTCACATATTTTCCATGTCAAATATAAGAACCTTAAGAGAGAATGCTTCTATTTTGCTTCTGCCACTATTTGTACTATTGTACCATAGTTTATACTTCTGTGTATGAGCTAAAACTCTCAATGTTCTGTAACTACCTTTACTTTATATATTCAATTATCCTTTTCTTATTTTATATATAACATAAAACTTGCCATCTAAACCATTTTTAACTATGTTTCGATGATATTAATAACATTTACAATGTTATAAAACCATTACCACTATTTAAAAAATATTTTTTGTCACTCCAAACAAAAACCCTTTACACATTAAGCAGTAATATTCTATTCCATACACACTTCTCCAGCCCCTGGTTATCTCTAATATATTTCTGTCTCTATAAATTTGCTTGTTGTAGATATTTCTTATAATAAGAAGAGTACAATATTTATCATTTTGTGTCTGATTTGCTTTACTTAGGATGATGTTTTCAAGTTCATCAATGTTGTAGAACCAGGACTTCATTTTTATGTATTTATTTTTAAAAATTTATTTTTTTATTCATATAAGAACTGGGGTACAGGCCATAAGTGCAGGGGGTGAGAGGATCCGCCAAAGAGAGTGGGGAGCAGAACAGGAAGATTTGACTGAAACACACTGCTGAGGGGAGCAGCGGGTGAGGCAGGAGAGGTCTGCTGTGTCATGTGGGTCACCCTCCTGGCCAGCGGCAGGGATGGAACTCATGCTGCAGTGGTTGCGGTTGCTTCACAGTGCACTGCGCCACCAGTGTGGGCCCACTTCATTTTTATAACTAAATATATAGTGTATATATATATGTAAATAGTAGATGTGTAATAGTCATATATATATATAAAGATATACAGAAATACACACACACACAGTTTGTTTCTCTGTTCATCTGCTAGACATCTGGATTGTTTGACCTTTTGCCTATTGTGAATAATGCTGGCATGAACATTTGGTGCCACGTATGTGCTTGAGTTCCTATTCTCAATTCTTTTGAGTCTATATCTAGGACTGCATTGCTCAGTTATGTGGTAATTCTATGTTTAACTTTTTGAGGAACTGTCAAAATATTTTCCATATGGCTATGCTATTTTATGCTCCTGTCAGCAATGGACAGATGTTCTAGTTAATTCATATCCTTGCCAACACTTATTTTTCTTTTAAAAAATATTAGTCATTCTAGTAGTTGTGAAATGGTGTCTTGTATTTTGGTTTTTTAAAGATTTTATTTATTTATGTACGTAAGAGCTGGGGTACCAGTCAGAGGCAAGGGGGAGGAGGGTGGTGAGAGGCTTCACCAGAGATAGAGTGGGGAGCAGAGCAGACAGATCTATTGAAATACACTGCTGAGGAAGCTGCAGGTGAGTGAGGAGAAGTCTGCTGTGCCATGTGGGTCCCCTCCCCGCCCAAGGATAGAACTCGCACTGCAGTGACTGCAGAAGCCCCACAGTGTAGCGCTCAACCCTTTGCACCACCAGGGAGGCCCTCTTGTGCTTTTTGTTTTTCCTAATGACAAGTGAGACTGAGTGTTCTTGTGTTTTTGTCAATTTGTATATTTTGTCAAAATATCTATTCATATGATACATTCTCTTATCTTGTAGCCCTGGTTGCTGCTATGAAACAGCTATGACAAGATATTTTTATCATGGCCGTACGGAGACTATGCGCCCATGTACAGTAGAAGCAGTCAGGTGGTGCCAGTCCATGCAAGACCCTTCCAGCAGTGTGAGTATTTGAAAAGAAAACATTGAGAGGATTTATTGAATTATTTTAAAGGAGTCTTGACCCTTGACTAAATAACTTCTTTGACTCAATTCCCCTGGATCAGAAGACTACTTTCACTGTTTTTTTTCTTGAAGTTTTTAAAACATTTGTTCATTTATCACTGAAGTACATACATGGAAAGAATAAGAAATGGGAAAGTCCTAAAAAACCCATTTGTGTCACTTTCTAAGGAAAATATATCCAGTGCTTTAAATGCTTCACTACTATTAATTTAGCTTTAAAGTAACATCAGTAAAGTGCAGACTCTTCCAAAATGTCTAGAGAAAGCCTTTCTCCATGTGGTTGAATGTTTTAGAGGTCACACTTGTTATCATATTTTAGAATCATGACAGGCTTATACATCTTGTTTTGTACTTTTTTGAAAGCACTCACACAACAGGGTAGTTCTTTCCCACTGTTTGGTGTTAACACTTCTTAATTTGGCAGACATGCATATGTTAATTTAATTTAATGGAAATGCTTCATTACTGGTTTTGTTACAACTATGCTTTAGTTTTGAAATCCTAGTGACTTCTGTCTATTCATTTGGTAATGTCACTTCATTGCTGCCTACAAGTTCCTATTTTCCTGTCTGGGAAAGAAATCATCAAGGTACACAGCACATAGGAAAGGAAGTAGAAGAAGAAAGGGAAAGACTTGGAAGTATTTGTCTTAAGGTCTTTCTAGAAATCATATTTTCTCTCCTAGAGTACCTAATCCTAATTAGTTCAGGGTTTTTGTTTGGGTTCTGTATAATATTCTATTGAAATGTCTTGACTTTTAATGCAGCATCTTGAACAGCAGCAAAAGATGTTACAAGCTTTTGCGAAACATAATAAAATGATGAAAGAATGTTCTACTGGAAAAGGTAGTGGCATTGGAATTATTCTACTTTTTAAAAAGTTCTCCTTTCTTGAAAAATTCTTTCTCACCTCAGACTTCATGTTTCATTTCAGGATTTGACCGTCACCTTTTAGGTTTATTACTCATAGCAAAGGAGGAAGGCCTCCCAGTCCCAGAACTCTTTACAGATCCACTCTTCTCCAAAAGGTGATAAAATATATTGTGTTTTCATATTGTTTTCAGTTTCTTTTTTCACAAATGTTAAAAACTTTAGCAACAAGATAAACTTCTAAATAACCCTAGTAAAATATCCTTTCTTTATGCCACACAGTGGAGGAGGTGGAAACTTTGTTCTCTCAACAAGTCTTATTGGTTATATGAAAATCGTGGGAGTTGTGGTTCCCATGGTACACCAGGGTTATGGCTTTTTCTACCATATCAGAGATGACAGGTGAGGCTGCTCTTTGTTACTTTTATTGTGCCAAAGCATAAGAAACATCATTTTTATTGGATGGTTTAACTACATACAGTTCTCATTGTGTTTGTCATCTGTCATTTGCTACAGAGGTATTTGCTTTTATCAATTATCCATAAGTGTATATTTTTATGTGTTTCACTGTTCTGCTTTTAAGGTACTTGTTTAATTAGTCTTTTGGATGTTTTGTGCAGAACACCATTTATGGTTGACTCAAAACCATATCTTCCCCCTTCTCAAAAATCAAGATAGTGTTAACATAGTTGTACTACCTAAGGTATTTCATGGTAAGTTCAGATAAAATTTGACTGCCTGTTAATCATATGGTAGTTCACGTAGTCACTTACACTAACAAATGAGGATAACTTATATAAGAAAAAGTGTTTTACCAATTCAGATGCATTTCATTTGGGTTGTAGGAAGTTTGAGTTCAGTTTGTGCAAAGAGAAAGAAAATGTTGAAATCTAAGAGGCTAAAAGGTGATATGGAATTGATAACAAGGGTTGGAAGGTCCTCCTTCACACAATCTGGCATGGGTGTCTTTCACAGCGTGGGAGACTTTATAAAAATATTTATAAAATTGCTACATTTAGCATTATGTGAATAATAAGAGGGCAGGCTTGGAGGCACTTCAGATGGAATGTGAAAAATTAGAATGATGACATTTCAGTTTTTAATATATAAGTGGGAATGCAAGTATTCAATATGTGTGTACAAATTCACAAACAAAAGGTTATTTGATAAAAGTTAAACGTGGCTCTTATATCCATTGTCATAATAGAGTCAGAGGTCTAAGATCAATAGACACAAAGAATAAGTAAGCATTCTAGCATACTTCCTGACAAGTAATGGACTCTGTATTGTATGCAATGATGATAATTTGGGTCAAGGTATACCTCAGATCTCTGACATTAGAAAAATATTTAATGATGCTATTGAATGTTTCCAGGGCATAATGTATATAGCTTGTGTATGTTTACCAATTTAGATCAAATTGCAAATATTTTTGCATCTTTTTGTGAATTTCATCTTCAGTATTATTTCAAGCAATTCACAATACCATTAAGTGTACTTTGAGATATTTTAACTGTTGAATAATGTGTAGTCTTGATTTCCATAGTTTAACTACTTCCCTACTATTTCCAGTTTTCTATCATAACAAGTAACATATATCACACCACTGCCGACTCTACATACTTTAAAACATTCCTTACAAATTAGATAAGCAAAAATAACATAGCTTGAATTCTTTGTTTAATTATGAAGCAAACTTTTTTTTATTGACATCTGTGTACATTTTGTAATTGTACATCTAGAAAAAGATTTTTATTTCTTTATATAATGTTGGAAAACAATGAAAAAATTTAAAAATATACTATTTTAATAGGAATTAATCTTTGCAAAGAATTAGTTACTACTAAATAGGTATTTGAGAATAGTATACACTGTGTAGCTGGAAAGACTAGTGATCATGAATCACTAGGAGGAAACAAAGCAGGATTTCCTATAGATTCAGCCCTGAATATCTTTCAGCAAATATAATCCACTCACATTGATTTCATTGTTATGTACCCAACCAGAGCACATCTTTATTGCATTCTGCTAAACTAAAGAATATGTCAAATATATAATTTACTGTTTTTTGGTTGTGTTAAAATTGCATGGTTGTCCACAAGCTTTATATTGTATATTATTTTGGTTTTAATTTGAGCTTAATGCATTTTTTGCTATAGAAAATTTGAGTGTCTGGAAGAGGGAATCTAGCCTGGTTTCTACTCGAAGTCGACCAGAGGCAAAGCTTTTCTTTTTATTTCCATAGCTTCCTAGGGTCACTTTTATCACCTGCCAAAAAGGGAGTTTTTCATCAACAGGCTCTGGAAGGAGATGGTGGAAGGCATGACTTGACTTGATCCAAGAGAGTTTGCACTGGCTTTTCTAGAAAGTACTTCTCTTTCCTTTTTCTGTTTTATTTGTTATCTCCTACAAGTACTGTATTCTTATTCTTTAAAAAAAAGTTTGAATATCATTACAATTAGTCACATAAGTTCATATTCCAACTCATTCTATTTAGGGTACGATAGGAGAGTTATTTATTTGGACAAGGTAGGTTTGTTTAACACAGTAAGATCTTATTCCAGAGCAATCTTGAGTGCTGAATAATTTTTCATTTCCTGTCATCCTTGGGTGCTAGTCACATAATAACTTGGATGTTCCTCACATTTTGTATAAATATGAATTTACCTTTAAATGTGCCAGGTAACATTTACCTAATGTTAGCACATATCCTTGATTCATAGCCTGATAGACTAAAGATCACATCAGTATTCACCATCAACATTTGGAACCTTTTTATGTTCTGATTTTTGCATCATACTTAATGATTTATTATTTGTGCTTCACAGGTTTCTTGTGGCCTGTTCTGCCTGGAAATCATGTCCAGAGACTGATGCGGAAAAGCTAATTGAGCAGATTTTTCATGCTTTCCATGACATGATGCAGCTGATGAACACTGCTCATCTTTAGAGATTAATCATTTATTAAGCACTTACCAAAATATTTTTAAACTGGCTGCTGGGAGTGGGTGGTGATATGAGACTTGAAGGAAATTTGTTAAATGTAGGAATTAGAAGAATCATGCTCTCTAAATTTATTACAACATACGAGGTAGAAATATTTTTAAGCTTCTTCTGATGCAGTAGTAATGCAAATTATGATAGAGTGAATGTAGAACTATGCAAAATTTAAGCCTCAACAATGCAAATTTAAATTTTAAAATGCAAGTTACTCTAACTTTTAAATATTTTTGTTGATATCTGTGTAAGTTATAAATCCTTTCTGAGCATCATTGTAGTCTTATCTTTCAAGCACTTTAACATTTTCTAGTTTTCCAAGGGTATGAAATATATGAGTAGATAGATGGTAATTTCTCTTAAATCAATGCCTTCCACCTTCACCACAGAGATATAAACTTAATATGTTTGGGAAAGACCACTTTAATTTAGCGGTCATCTAATACAGAGAGTTTCTGTTGAACCGATGGAAGAATTAGATTGTAGTAAGATGTACACCTTCAGGCACACAAAAACCCTTAACAAAATCTGTTACAGTATATGGAGTTAATTTTTTTAATATAAAAATAAGCACTTATATTTAAAATTGTTAGTGACTTAAAAGAATTAAATGTTAAATCAGATTCTCAGGATTTTATAGTTTATTTTCTCATCTGTTCAATTTTATAGTTTCTACTCTCAGAAAATAAAGCTCCTCAAATCATACAGCTTCTTGTTACGTGACTTATTCCTGTTTGAACTTATACTTTGTGATCTCAGTAATATTGTATATATTATTGTATAATACACTCAGACTTTAGTTTCTTAAAAACAGTTATTTCTCATTATTATGTTAATTGAATGTGCCCTGTGGGAGGGATGTTCTTCTGGTCTTGCCTGATTATTTTTAGGGAACTGCAATCACCAGGATTCTAGACTGAGTCAGGAATCTAAGTGACATCACCCACTGTCTGGGGACATGGTGGCTGAGACTCTCCATGTATTCTCTGTAAGTAGCATAGCGGAGACTTCTGTACTAGCCAGAGGGAGCATTCCAAGAGCACAAGCTAGCAGTTGCTAGGCCTTTAAGGCCTAGACTCTGAAGTCACATGGTACCACTTCTTTTGTGTTATATTAGTGAAACAAATTGCAAAGGCAGTCCGGATTCAAGGGGTGGGGGGAAAGCCCCAGCTCTTGCTAAGAGGAACAGCAGTTATTTTGTAAATGTAATGAATGAGGCTTTTTATGATTCATGGGGGGCTGTATTTTTACCTATTTACCATCAGGATTATACTATTGTTAAAGTATTGGTTATATACATCTTTTTTAAAAATGTCTTTTTTTAAAGATTTATTTAGGCATACAAGAAACCGGGGTACAGGCCAGAAGTGCAGGGGGTGAGAGGATTCACCAAAGACAGTGGGGAACAGAGCAGGCAGACTGACTGAAATACACTGCTAAGGGGAACAGTGGGCGACACAGGAAAGGTATGCTGCGCCATGTGGGTCCCCTCCCTGGCCGGCAGCAGGGACTGAACTCGTGCTACAGTGGCTGCGGTTTGCTTCGTAGTGCATTGCTTAACCCACTACACCACCAGGGAGGTCCCTTTTTAAAAAATATTGTTATGTGTTCTGAATTTGATAAGACCGGTTTATTATTTCTTTGGGAAAACACTGAGCATTGGATTCTAGTATTTAATATATCCTTATGTTACTATAGAATTAGGAAGATGAACTCTGAACTAAGGACCTTTTCCGTCACTAGTACAATATTATAAACCTGAAGCCAGGGCATTTAGAATAATTTGGTTGGTTTTAAAATATTCAGGGTTGAGTTTTATTGAAACTGATCCCACCCCTGCAGAGAAACCTCTTCTCACTTGCACATGATTCCCTAACCTGCCTAAAGTTGAAGATCACCCACAACACTTTTTCACAAAGGGATTACTGAACCTCAACTCATACTGTTGATCAGAAATTTCCAGGGACAAATGCTCCAGAATCCGTCTCAGGCAAGTTTGGGAATAATTATACCAAAGTAGGTTCACTTCTGCTGTCTGTTAGTCAGTGCAGTAAAATACTCTTTTCCCCACTCTTGGTTAACTGAAATTCAATTCATTGATCGATACAGTCACATAAAAAAGAACTCTTTGGTAATAACTACTCTGTTAGAACTTGTTTAGGATAGTTTGCTGATCTAAATAACTTGTCAAAGCAATGAGGGTTAATATTACTGCAGAAAATTATGGGGAAAAAAATTTCAGTGTGGTTAGTTTCCAAGGGTTGCCGAGACTATTTCTTCTCCATCTAAACATAATTCTTTCCCACAGTCTGGGAAAATTAGAATTGTTTGAGAAAAGTGCAGTTGCCATAGAAACACAGCATTGTATTGCTGATATTCTCACTGTTTCAAATGGGATCAAGAGGTAATATGTTCAATTTCCATGGAGTTTTAAACTTTTTTTTAAAATCGTATTCTTCTTTCTTGCTTGATGGAACACATATGTCCTGCAGCATTAGCTTGCTGAGTGAAATTTCATTTTCTCTTGGATGCTGATGTTTTTCCAACTTTATCATCCATTTAAAAGAAAATCTCAATTGTTCAACAGAATAATTTAGAAACTTAGCAAGGGTAAGAGTAGGCTATTCACAGTTTGTCTTTCATACATGTAAAATTTTTCCCAAACTATACTGTCATCTACCCAACTATTCAGGACCCTGAGAATTTTCCCTATGTGCATGACTTCCATTAATTCTACTACTTTTTATTTGAAACTTGCTCTGTTTTTGCTTCTGATAACCCCTGGAGAGCTAGACTGTTGTTTTCACACTTCATTTAGGTAGGTATCACTTGTAACTCCTAAATTTCACAATCAGACACCAAATTGGATGTTCTAAATTGATTTGGATATACCTATACTTTATGATGACTTAAACTAGAAATTTCTTTTACAAGTCAGAGAAAGTTGTAGAATGACTTGAATTTATTTTTAAGACATATTTATAACAAGAGTTCATTAGTTCTGTGTCCCAGTCTGAACACTGACCATGGAAAAATAGATGCCTTTCTGTGCCAGCAGCTGCTGGTGTGTGCCGTGCTCCTTGACTTTGCCGTTCTGAAACACCACTATCACATCTGCGTTCTGGATGGTGGACAGGCGGTGAGCAATGACAATGCAGGTGCGGCCTTCTCTGGCTTTGTCCAGGGCTTCTTGGACAATCTATTGATAAATCAAAACAGAAGTCTTATCTCAAATATTCTATACAAAACTTTTAACATTACATGAAATTTAAAATTTTACCATTCTCGCAAAAAATAATACCTTTTCTCACCACTTTGAATCTTGGGCATTATGCATGTACGTGTACCTATTGACACTTTACATAGTTATGTTCTGCTTTTTAATTATACCAAAATGGATTCTCACACTGTAAATAATATTCACAAGTATTTAAATTTACTCAAATACTCATTTTTTGTAGTCACAATATATTTTACACTTAAATAGTTAAGTATTTCATTTTCCAATTATTCATAATTACAGTTAATGTTATTTATGCAGGTTTCTCTCTTTTGAATATATTTTTGTGTTTATAAAAATGTTTATTTTTAGAAAATTCAGAAAATACTGGAAAGAAATAAAATAATCCATTTCAAAATAACCATTATCTACATTTAATTTTTTCCCTGTTCATTTTTTTTTCCTATGGTCAACAGCATAAAAACTTTCTATTTTACAAATAAAAAGGGACATGGAGTAGGTCATACCTTTTCACTTTCAGTATCCAGAGCTGATGTAGCTTCATCTAACAATAGGATCTGAGGTTGTCTGATGAGGGCTCGAGCTATAGCAATCCTTTGTTTTTGACCTCCTGAGAGCTGAATCCCCTTATCTCCCACTCTTGTTTCATATTTCTGCAAGTTAACCATTAAGTTAATGAAGTTCTTATTCCACAAAACTACTAATGGGATATTGAATAAACTTTACTTTGTGTAAGCTGACCATCCCTTTTACATATAAAAGGTATGTAGAGCCACGTTTTTAAATTTAACAAAATTTATTTTTAAAAGCAAACTTGAAAACTAGTGACTGATTCTCAATGGTATTCTATAGTAGAAATTTAAGCAACAACTTCTTGAATTCATTCCCTTATCTAATGCCTATTAATCTGATGTTACTAGAATCCTAAAAAGGTAAATACTAATATTGATGTTTCTAAAAGGTTTAATTTGAAATATTCTTATGACTGACAGAGCCTAAATTACTCTATTGTAAACTCATTCATTCTGTTAAATACTTACTGAGCAACTGTTAATATCAAGCACTGTGGGAGATACACAAATGAATTCAGCTTTGTGCTTATCCTGGGAATTTATACAGAAAACTTGCATATACAGCATTTAATGCAAGGTCAAGTATCAAATAGCAGTGTATACAATGTATATAAAAGAACAGAAGAGAGAAATAGAAGTTGTGGAGACATGTTGGAAAAAGGAGAAGAAAAAGGAGATAAACTAAACCTTTGAAGAATAAAATGGAGATTTGGATTCTAGGTGGAAGAGCACAGAATGAATAAAGATGCAAATTAAGTGGTTCAGTTTGCAGGGCTTATAAAATACTGTACATGGGAATCTATGTCCTGAAGTCCAATGTCAGCTGAATTAAGAGCTGAAGTTTTGAAGTATTTTTATTCATTCAAATCCAATACTTTATTGAAGTCCGTGTCTATGGTTGGTAAGGTTAACTAACATGGAGGCATTTAAATTTTGTGAATAAATGTAATTTCTAATTGTAGCAGAATATAACAGAAAAAATAATTAAGCTTTACTTCAGTTTAATATAGCAGAACCTCAGATGCTAGATAAGTGTGACAAGATTAATTATCCCTGGCCTCACGTTTAGGGATTACAAGTCATTGTCCCAGGGCTACATATTTTCTAGTTACTGAAGGAAATGGTTTCATTGAACTCTTGTCTTAGGTATTTTTGAAATCCACGTTGACTTCAATGCACTTTAGCTACAGTAATACCAATTACAATGTGGTACTAGTGTTGGGGATGATGAATACTAAACTAAAACGACCTTATACAAAATTAATTCAAAATGGATCAAATATAAAATTTAAAACAGATTACAGACTTAAATAGACAATATTTAGAACTCTTAGGGAAAAAGTGAAGAAAACATTCCAAATCTAAGGCTAAGTTTTCTTAGACATCCGTATGAAAAGCAGTCTATAAATGGAAAAATTGTTAAATTGAGCCTAATCAAAATATAAAACTTGGGTTCTGCAAAAGATTCCTTTAAGAGGGTGAAAAAACAAGCTACAGACTGGAAGAAAATATTTTCCAATTACACATCTGCCAAAGCACTAAAAACTAGAATATTGGAACATATCTCAAAATTCAACAGTAAAAAATTCCAACTAAAAAAATGGACAAAAGACATGAGATATTTCAACAAAGAGGAAAGGTTAGTGGCAAATAAATGATGTCCAGTTTTATTTACTATTAGGAAATGCAAATTAAAGGCACAGTGAGAGATCACTATACACCTTTCAGAATGGTCAAAATAGTGACAACAGTAAATGTCAGCACAGGGAAACTATCACTCATACTTGGTGGTCAGAAGATAAAATGGCACAGGAAACATTTTAGCAGTTCCTTATACAGCTAAATATATAATTACCACATGCTCAGTCGTTGTACTACTGGGTGTTTATCCCAAAGAAATAAACACTTAGATTCACAAATTTTTATAAAATTTTCATTCACTATAGTCCCAAACTGGAAACAACCTAGATATTCAACAGGTGAATGAATAATCTGGGATGGAATAATATTCAGCAATAAAAAGGAATGAGTTCTAGATACACACAACTTCAGATATTATGCAGAGTGAAAAAAATTAATCTCGAAAGCATACATACTATATGTTTATGTGATATTCTTAAAGTAGAAAATTATACAAATGGACAACAGTCAATGGTTAGTAGATTGAGGGCAGAAAGGAAGGGTATGTGTCTATCAAAGGACAATATAAGAATTTTTGTGTGATGAAAATGTTCCCTATCTTGACTGTGGTAAAGGCATGTGTCTCTATATGCAATAATTGGCACAAACTACATAACACTGGGGAAATATGAATAAGATAAATGGATTGTACCGATGTCAATGCCCTGGTTGTAAGACTGTATTCTAGTTTTGCAAGATGTCATTGGAAGAACTAGGTGAAGAGTGCACAAGATCTCTGTATTTCCTACAATTTCCAGTGAATATATAATCATCTCAAAATTTAAAAAGAAAGTATAAGACATAAACCAAATATGGCTGCATTCTGGATGTCCACAAACTCCAATTTGTTTTTTTTAATTTATTTTTTTTATTAATATAAATTTTTTTCATTTACATATACTTGCCATCAATTGTAATCCCCATGTGTTCCCCATCACCATCTCACCAGTGCACCATCACCTCAGTCCCTCATGGTCCCATCTTTCCTCAACCCTCCCCCTCCCCTCCCCACCAAATGTCCCCAGTCTGTCCTTGTTGCCTAATTTTTGGTTTTTGTGTCTTTATTGCTGTTATTGTTATTATTATTGTTCTTATTCCTTTCCTTGATCCTTATTTGGTTCCCTTATGTTCCTCCTAAGGGAGGAACCATCTGGTATTTTTCTTTTGCCTTCTGACTTACTTCGCTGAGCATCATCCCCTCCAGATCCATCCATGTCCCTATGAATGAGTCTAGTTTTTCATTTCTGATTGCTGAGTAGTATTCCATCGTATATATGTACCACAGCTTCCCGATCCACTCATCTGTTTTTGGGCATTTAGGTTGACAAACTCCAATTTGTAACCTTAAATATGGTGCTTTGAGTCAGGGTCTCATTTGCTTCTCATTGCATTTGTATGAGGGAAACATGACAGCTAATTTCCAATATGGAAACTTGGTGTTGTGAAAGTTCTATTTCTTGTACAAGGTTAGTAAATGAAATTTTATTACAGGACTTTGTTGGTTTATAAGAATTGTTTTAGAGGAGAGAGTTTGTAGTTGATTCTTATTTCTTCCTAAGAACTTACATTGGGTAATGTCTCAATAAAAGGATGTATGTTGGCTGCTTTGGCTGCATTCACAATTTCATCCTGTGACACAATGCGGCTGTTGTCACCATAGGCGATGTTCTCAGCAATACTGCAGTCAAACAGGATGGGCTCCTGGGACACAATTCCAAGCTGGGCTCGGAGCCACTGGATGTTGAGTTTCTTTGCTTCTTGACCATCTAGGAGCTGAAAACCAAAGTCCACAAACTATAAGAAGGGCTTGAAAAGAAGAAAAATATAATAGTAGGTGACTAGGTTAATATTTGGAGTACTGTTACACGTGGGCATTAGAAATTTGTGAAAACCCAAACCTCATAACCACCAACACAACCAAAATAATATTGTTTATGGTGATTAGACTATCCCTTATCTTCATCAATATGGATAAATGGTAGCATATTTTATCTCATCTTTCCAAATTCCTTCCCTTGTCTTGCCCTGCCCCTCTCCAAGCAAGTATAGTATCCTTAGCCTTTAAATATCATACCTGTATCTGTTGTCCCTTCAATATCTTGGAACTTTCAGCTGAACTTTATCCCTGTCAAGTACACCAAGGGAAAAAAAATCCAGTAGTATAGCCCCCAGATTCTAAAAGTGAGTTAACTCTTGATCTGAACCTTTACTTTTATTTTTCCTGAGAACTGCTTGCCTTAAAGTTCTACCATCTTTCTTTCTGACATGATTATAGGGCAGTGTCTTTGGGAGAATGGAGTAGTGGCAGTTGTGATGGTTTTTTATTTGCTATAAGCAGAAGGCATGGTGCCTCTAGAGGAGCCTTGTGATACAATGACTGTGAATGCAGCTTCCTACAATGTAAAAACCACAGACCATACATCTGAAGAGGTATGAGCTTATTGCCCTACATCATATACAGTGTTATAAACCAAAGTTACCTTGATGAAAAAAATAAAATAAAATACCACAGATATTTTAGTCTACCTATTCTTGACCTCTCTATAAAGATAAAATTCCCAGCACAGTATCAGCACAACATAGAGTGACATTGAGTGACTCTGCCTATAGCTATAACTGAAGAACAACTGTTAACAGTGAAAGTGTAAGATTTTCCAGAAAGAAAGATCTAAAGAAAGCTTACTGCATTAGTGATTATCTAATTGGGGGTAGGATGCCAGGGCAAGGTCAATGGGTGCCATCCCAAGGTAATAGGAAATGCAGGCATTATAAGTAAGAGCCAAATCTTTACGTGGGAAGACAGTCATGAATTAGATACCATAAAATCAATCATGAAAACCAAATATGAAAGCACTTGAAGTGATAATCAAAGTCCAAGATTGAGCACCTTGGAGCTAGAAGCAGAAGGCAGTGGGAGGAGATGAACTAATAATCTGCCTGGGAGTCTATCACATCAATTTGTGGCCTATCTTTTTAAGTCACAAAATGTTTACTTAGGAGAATTAGGTTGGCTCACAAGGCCCAGGCAGGATAGAGGTTAACTTTATATTCAGTGTTTTCTGAGTTATGCTAAATTTCCAGCTACAGCAGGTCCTCAAAAAACATTTCACTCAACATTTTGTTGCAACATTGATGAGAAAAGGAGAATTTTGGTCACTATTGAATGAAATGAAGCTGTTCAAGGACCTCCTGGTTTCATTAAAGACACAGTTTTCAAGAACCTACTGATAATGATAAATGAGGACTAGCTGTATATGCCCCATTGTCCATATACATGTCTGACTATGGTGCCAGTATGGGATTTACAGAAAATGTTTTTTTTTTTAATTAAATAGGATATGGTCTTGTCCAACTCTTTTTTCAAGATAGCGGTATTGTTTTGGCCATTTGAGACACAGTTAGAAATACATTTACTAATTAAGATAATTGCTCACCACTGTCCCAGCCATGGGGTCGTAGAAGCGCTCGAGGAGCTGGACCACCGTGCTCTTCCCGCAGCCGCTGCTGCCCACCAGGGCCAGCGTCTGACCCTTCTTCACCTCAAGGCTCAGCCCCTGAAGAACAGGTACGTTTGGCCGGGTGGGATAGTTGAACATGACTTCATTAAATGTCACATTTCCTTCAAACTTATCCTATAAAAAAATTTTTAAAATGTTGCTATAATAACTGGTCTGATAATTATTGCAATAAAAGGCATTATCTCAAGGAAACTGCCCCAAAGACTGTAGTAGAAAACAGAAAATTCATATTTAGTACAGTGTTGCACTAGTGAACACTGACAGCAAGTCACTGATATGTAAGTGAAATGGGGTTAACATGTTGATTAGATAGTCATGTTATAGCAATTATTATCTAAACTCATTTTCTTACTCATTTAAGATAAATATTTGGCATTCTCACTAATGATACTGAGGCTGGAGCCAAGCCAGTATTCCTAAGGCTTGAGACGTTAGAGCAGGTTCTACCTGTTGGCTTAGTGAACAACAGTTCTGGACTCACTCGGCACAACAATTTTCTCAGCACACAAAATACCCAAGAAAGTGTTTGCTGGAAAAACTGTAGTAATTCCCAGCACTTTACCCACACTGCTTCTCATGCATTTAAAGGAGGGGGCAAAATGAACTAAGATAGAGACTGTGGATGCCTTGGTGGTGGGTGTGGTATTGTGACGTGCATCTGAGGAGGTGTGATCCTGTGCCTCTGAATCACCTACAGTGTTATAAACCAAAGTTACCTCAAAAATAAGCCCAACAGCTCATGCCATACAAAAAGCACAAACAAAGATATTCAGCGTTAACTCTGGACACAATACAGGATTATTACTCTTACTATGAATAAAGTAACTTCTTACCAACTACAACTCGGTCGTTACAAAATGTGATAAACCCAGATTGATAATTATATTTACATACAGAATTACATGCATATGTCTTCATGCAGAAGTGGCAAACAATTAATTAATGCATTCCAAGTTTATTTTTTTTAACATTAGGTATGCTAAACTTTGGAATCCTTGAAACCTCCCAAGAAAATTGAAAATGTCAAGAAAGTTGGCCAAACAGCAACCCTGCAAATATCACAAAGTAAGCTAAATAAATGTCAGTGTAATTACTACACATTTATCTTGTAGTTATGATTTAGCAGACAGCAAACCTTTAGGAAAATAATTAACCAAGTACTCATCAGACAGTAGAGAACTCACAGGCTTTAGCCCCTCTTCACTGTAGCTGTCAATTAAAGGTTGTCTTTCAAACAGCATGAATAAGTGTGCTGCAGACAGCTTGGCCTTAGCATAGTCTGGAGCAAAGGAACTAGCGTGTCCTAGAGCCACTGCACCAAACACAATTGCTGAAAACACCCTAAATAGAAATAGAGGAATTAAAAAATTAGTTCCATGATATTTGAAAGTAAAGCCATATTAATATACTCCAGCCCTCCCACTTCCATGACGTTCCAATAACAAAAGCAATCCAGAAAAGAGGCAAGATGATCCACTACCTTCTGGTTTCCTTTAGAAGCCTCTAATTTCCTAGAGTTAACATAATTTTCAAAAGTCCTTTTTTTTTTTTTTTTTCAGGAGGTGGCTTATAATTGATTCTATCTAGTGAACTCAAGTAACCTTAGAAACTAGTTATATTCTCTTTAGAGTTGAGGGAACTGAAGCACCAAATGCTTTGGGATACTGGACAAGAAGTGATGTTTCCTATTGAATCTTTAGCCCTGACGTCCAGTTTGTGATTTCTACTGTACTGATCATAAATGTGGTTAAGGAATTTTTATTAGGGAAAATATCTTTTACCAGGTTTTTCTTTTATAATTAAAGTTAGTATTGATACTACCCTAAAACACAATTGTCCTATGTCAAAGGTCATTTTTTAAATTATATATGTGTTAGAGGATGGATATCAATTACAACAACTTTTAGGAAGGATTAAAGATTCTGTGATCTAAGTCTCCACCAAGCTATTCATTTCTTCCCCCAGGAATCCCTGAGAAAAGGGGATGAAGAGAGATGGGGGAGGGAAAGTCCTATCTAGTAATGAAGACATTAAAAATTTTCTTCTTTTAAACTTCTAAATCTGAGATATTAAAAATGTGTTTAAGTACATGGAAACAAGAATGGTAAATATAGTAAGGATTCCCCTTAAATACTTGATGAGGGTGATTACCAAAAATTAAATTTTAAAGTAGTGATGATAAACCCACATATAGTAGCCTAGCTTTCTTGTGCAGCCTATAATCTTCAGGCTTCAGCATTAAAGATTAAAAAGCTGCCTTCCAATCATCCAGAATTTACCACAAAGCTGAAAACAAATACGCAAATAAAGTTTTTTTAAAAACAGGACCAATTTTCTCAGTGACATTTCTGTAGACAGTAAAAGTATCCTAAAATGTTATTCCCAGTTGGAGTTTTCAATGTGCCCTTCCAAACTGTTCTCTACCCATCTTTATTTTTTATTATTCCATACTGTGTGCTCAGGCCTTGACCTCATGCACTACATTTAAAGGTTTTCTTTCTTATCTCCTGGCTTCTGATGAGTTTGGCAAGGAAAGGTACTAACTGGGATAGAAGGCTAGAGGACAGTGAGGCCATGGTATTTGGGATTTGTTTAGTTGATTTCCTGTTAGACTGCTGTGTTGTTGGTTTCCTCTACTAAAGGCCACAAAAAGAGTTCTGGAAATATTTTGTTCCTCTTGCCCTTTAGGCTTAAGTCTTGAGCATTCCTAGCTGGGCACTGCTAAAGTATCAATAGCTCTCCTGTGTACTGCTGACCTTAACACTTTTCATACCTTTGTAAAATAGACCCTTCAGCAAACTCTCAGTTCCTCAATTACTGTTTATGGTGTCTTTCATTTTCTGCTGGGATTCTTAGTAAATCACACACACACATGCATGCACACACATGTGAACTTTCTCATCATTATTTTTAATGTTACATGAAAGCAATATAATAGCTCTTACATACTTCCACCTTGTCTTGACCTTGTTCAATAAAAGGTTGTGCACTACTGCTTTAAACTCATCCCATCAGAGCAGAAATATGCCAAGACTTCTTAAGAAGAATGGCTTCTCTTTGGCAAGACTGACTGCAACCTAATTGAATGTACTTGGCATATTTTGAAAAGAGGAACACATCAAATAGAAAGACCACTGGTCAGCCTTGGCAACCAAAGGGGAAAAAAAGGAAAAGAGGTAAATATTAACAGGGTCATCTTAGGCCTGATTAGGGGACAGAGAGCTTTATGCCAGATTTCACCCATCTCATTGTCAAGGTCATCATTTGGTTGCAGATAAACAAGCTCTTTTAACTCTGGTTTGAGTCCACGGTCACCAGCAAATTTCTAATTATGATTTATCTCTGCCTACTTTGTACAATGTGAAAATTTGCTGTCCTTCTGACTGACATTCTCTGTATTACTCCACTGCTGGTTTATGATCATTGTCATGAATTTGAGTTCACTTGGCTGATAAAACTGTATTTGGGCTTCTGACAAGCTCAGATTTCTGTGGCAAATTTAGCTCTCTGACCTCATATCTGAACAAGTGAGGCTTTTGTTTCTGTTCCAAACTTTTGCACAGACCTACTGAAACCTTATTACAGAATAATCTTAACATTTTTAAAGCTACTTACAGAATAACATCTCTGAAGCGCATATGTCCATTCACAATGAGATATGCACCAAATCGAAAACAACCAGCATAGGAAAAATACATAAATGCTTGTGAAATACTAAAAGTAATTCCATAGATGTGTGCTTTCCTCACAGAATTCCTGAAAAAAAAAAAAGTCATATTCACAACCTGCTCTTCAGTTTCTCTTAGAGCTGTGTTTCCAAAAGAACACACTTCTAAATCTTATCAACATGGCTTAAATTGTGCTTCCAGTTGAATTAGTCTGATAGATGACTTAGCCTCTCTATGAATCAGTTTTGTGATTTTTACAACAGGGATAACCAGCATAATGTAGAATTGTTCTGCAAAATGGAAAAACAATATATATGTTTGGCAGTAGTTGCTCAAATGAGAGCTGCTATTAGTACTTGTTAGTATTTGACAACTCAGAAATCAGCTCCTCTGATAATAAATGTGGTTGAAGGTTGTGTCAAGAATAGATGATGTCGGGGCCTCCTTGGTGGTGCAATGGGTTAGGCAACGCACTATGAAGCAAACCACAGCCACTGCAGCGCGAGTTCGATCCCTGCTGCAGGCCGGGGAGGTGACCTACATGGTGCCACAGACCTCTTCTGCTGTGCCCGCTGCTCCCCTCAGCAGTGTACTTCAGTCAGTCTGCCTGTTCTGCTCCCCACTCTGTCTCTGGTGAAACCTGTCACCCCCTCTGGCCTATACCCTGGTGCTTGTATGCATAAATAATAAATCTTTAAAAAAATAAAGGATGTCAAAGTTAGAACTAAAGTTTGAATTCTGTTATTTCAGTACTATTATCCAGTTTTCTACGACTAGTTATCACCTTTTATGTCAAAATCCATTTTTCAGGTTCTGAAAAGTAGTGTCACTGAGGTTTATAAAAGAAGTTCTTCCCCAAGCTACTTCCATCAGTCCCAATAAAATTTTTTCTATCTTTCTAATTTGACTTCCTGCTAGATTTTTAAAACTTCTAAATCCTCCAAAAAACAGTGATTTATTTATTCTCGATCAGAAAGAAAATGTTTGGCAAGAGTGAAAATTCAAAGTAGTACTAATAATTTGGATGGTGCTGTAAACACAGTGTTACAATACATAATATTACTAAGCAATTTACAATGCTCTTGAATACTTAAATTATAATCAAATTAAAAACTTGTTTCATCAGGCCTTCCTAGTGGTACAGGGTTTAGTAAAAGTCTCAGAGCTATCAAGCTATCTCCAGCCACTGTGGCATGAGTTTGATCCTCAGCCAGGGACCTAACCCACATGGTGCAGCAGACCTCTCCTGTCTTGCCTGCTGATACCCTCAGCAGTATATTTCAGTAGATACACCTGTTCTGCTCCCCATTCTGTCTCTGATGAATCCTCTCACCACCCCCCACACAACTCTAGCCTATACCCCAGTTCTTGTATGCATAAATAAAAATATTTCTTCAAAAAAATTAGCTTCATCTTTCTATCCTTACTTAATTCTCTTGAAATTCAAAATAAGCCATATATTTATATATCACACTTCAAATGGACAGAAAACTGCAGATGCTTTAGTATTAAATGAAGTACATGTAATTGAGAGAAGATGGAATTAATTGGCAATTTCTACTGCCCCTGTTCTAATTTATTAGTCTTTAAAACGATTATGCTGGTATATAAACTTGTAATATAAGTTGTGTTAAATTTCACTGGTGTTAAATATGTTAATTTATTTAAAAAACCAGACCATGGTTGGAAACAAGTGGTAAGTAGTGCCCTTTGGAACTCCGTGAATTGTTCTTATGTAAGCTACTGAATTAAGCCATGTGTCTCTGTTTTCAGAATAGGTTGTATGTGGTTCTCATCTAGAGAATAAAGCACTTTACCAAAAAACAAATATCCGGTTCCAGTGACACATTCTAAAGAAAATAAATGATGTTTGAGCCTTTCCCGAAAATCAAGTTTATCCTGAATCATCCACATGAGTTGTTCATGTTGTCTGTACTGGTGAACAAATACTTGAGCACTCCTTTGTACTTTTAAGCTCTGGAAGACCCAATCTTACTGTTTTCACAAGAGAAATAAAATCCAATCCTGTGAGTCAGTCATAACTATAGATCAGAGACATTCTGTAGGGAAGGAGGAAGGAGAAGGATCAGAATAGGGGTGGGAAGAGCACAAGGGACTATGGTGGTGAGGCATGAGTGAATTAGTGGTGGGAATTTCACGGGGAAATCATACATTGTACAAATATGAAGGATGATGTAATATATAATACTAAATAAATAAAAAAAAGCTGGTCATTATTAGAAAGAGGTTATTATTGAAAATTGTCATCCTTATAGTCATAGTATTGTCTGGAAGAGCAAAATTTTTATTGTTTTGGTGGGGGGACAATAAATTACCCTTATGTAAGCAGTAGGTTTGTAATAACAATCATGGGCTCATTACCTGTAAGCTCCATACAATTTTTCGACATACATTGATTCAAATTTTCTTTCCTGGGTCAAAGACACAACTGTCCTAATATTTTCTATCGCCTCTGTTGCAATCTGCAATGTAGAACAGATCTTCATTAGAAATGAGATATTTTTTCTAAAATAATGAAAAATATAACCCTTACGGATTTGTCAAAAGAATCCAGAAATTTATGTTGGCAGGTTTTTAATGTACTTCTAAGATAAAACTGGCAATCTTAAAAGCACCTCTGGTTATTCTGTATATGGTGGGTGAGCAAATCCTTTTATCACCAAGCTTAGGGCAACAGGGTGACCTGGACATAAGCTGATTCTGTTTTCTATGACCTCAGCTGATTCTTATGCTAGCCCTGCCATGACCCTACCTTACATCCCTGATTAAAGCAGTGGTTTCCTGCCTCTCCCCAACTCTTTTCCACATGTGAATCCAGCATCACAAATCCCTGACTGATCTAGGTCAAACACAGTCAGCTTCCTGAACTTGGAGGCAACTACCTGAAATGGGAGGTCCTGTGGGTTGAGAGGTTTAGTCAGTATTTTAAGGAGACATGCTGCTATGTGCAGGAAGCTGGTCAGAATGTACAGAAGTTGAAGAATGAAGCAATGTGTACAGAGACACTGAGAAAATAGGGTTTGTATATCTAAGTGAAAAGCTGCTACTGACTTTGCAAAATTAACAAAAACAATCTGCATCCCTTGTACTTCTATGACCCTTATATCAAATATTTTACCCATACTAGTCAGAGCAGTTTTTGAATTCTTATAGTGAAACTACCTTCACAGTTAATTGTTTGTGACTTAGCTGATTAATTGAAATCCATATACTGTACTATACTCTATACTATATACATAGTCAAATACTATGACTTAACATAGTGTTTCAGTTAAGTCATCTGAACCATTAGCTCAAGGAGCATAAGATTTCCATTTTAGGTTTCTATTAGCTAACTTTCATTGCAGATACGAGCGGCTATAACCAGGTAAGGTCAAGATAACTGATATTTTAGGCTGAATAGCTTTATGTTTTTATTATCAATGAAAAATCTGACCAAACACATTTGGTTGGAATTCTAATATCACTCCCCACATGCCATATATCTGGAACAGGTCACTCCACCTCTGAATGTTTTCATCCCTGTAAGGTGAAATCTGTCCAACCTCACACAATCATAGTGAAGATCAGTTGTGAAAGGGCTTTGTAAAGTGTGGTGCTATAGAAACTATCACAGCTTACATTCATTATCTGCTTCATCTCCTAATGTTTCCATAAAACATAATGTTTACCTAAGTAAGAGTGAAAAAATTCCTGCCTGTAGTCTACATTTGAACCTTTAATTGTATGTATATGTCAATAAAATACTTACATGTGGATTTAAACATTTTTAAACATATTTATTGAAACCATATAGTGAAGAGCTTTGAAATTAGATCCAGGCTTAAATCCCTGTCATGCCTTTAACTTGTTTGCTTCTCGAATTCCTCATTTGTAAAATTGGAGAAACAAAATGATTTGCCTAAAGCGCTAGAGTTAATAAGTAGGTGTTCTTTCACCATGATTAGAGTACCATAACCCACGATGCCTGGACTTGTGGTGAGGATATAATGAGTTACTGCATGTAAATGCTTAAACTAATAATTGGCACGTACTGAGGCCCATATTAATGGTTGCACAATTGCGATTAGTCACGAATCAAAGAATTAGTGTCATCTGGTGGCCACTCAGATTATACCCTTAATTATAGAACTCAGTCAAGAAGGAAAGTATCTCAAATACCAGCAAATATACTATTCACTTACATATTCTGCGTTAAAGACTCCTCATCTGTAAAATAGGAGTGATCTGCCCTTGAACAACTCACTTACATATTCTGCGTTAAAGACTCCTCATCTGTAAAATAGGAGTGATCTGCCCTAACAAGAGCTTTGGGATATGAAGTAAAAGGTAAAATGGACCTTGGAAATGCAGAAATTCTTGAAAATAACCACTTGTTAAAATGCTTTGTATAGGCTAAAGCCTTATGTTAATTATAACATTTTTAAGTTCTGAAGTGTCGAAAATTATTTCATGAAGTATTTAAAACTGTTATTATGTGAGCACAAATATTTAATACATGCATTGTGTAATAATTCAAATAAAATATGTCTAACAACACTTATATTAATGAAATCTTATTTTCCCCGACCTTTCCAGCAGTTTCCAGTTCCTTTTTATCTCTTTTGGCATTTCCAGCCAACATTTTCATTTCAACAATTCCTGATATAGCAATAATTGGGACTACTGACAACAGCAAAAGTGTTAACTGCCAACCGTAGATAAATGATATGATAATTCCAGTCCCGAGGTTAGCTGTATTCTGTGCAATTAAAGCCAACCTGGTCCCAGTGGCCTGAAAGAGAAAAAGAGAGCAGCTGTTTTTTCTTTGGTTGCAAAACCACGAGTGATAACCTGAGGCTTCTTGGTAAGAAAGATGAGGGTTTGTGCCCACACATACATTTGCTCCTTTCATTGCAATAAACCCAGGTGTCTTGCAACCATCCCAGACTGTGTAGGAGGTTCATCATCAGTTCAAGCAGTTTCTTCGCCGCCGTCATGGTATCCCTCACACTCCACTGCTTCACACCACCACACCGGCGTCTCCGAGACACTAGCTTTATACACCTCGTGCATCAGCCCAGGTGCATCCACCTGCGCATGCTCACCCTGGAATGCTCGCAGCACCGCAAGTGTCCATCATCACAGTGGTGGGAGGGCGGAAAGACCTGATCAACATTTACCCTACACCAGGATACCTGGGCTTAACTCCTGCCAGCTCAGTAGTTTTTCTTTGTCATACCTTTCAATACTCATTTCTCTCCTGCTCATATGGACAGGGCACTACAAAATCAAATGATCAGCTTCTCTGCTGTGGGGATAGGCTCTGAGGCACACTTTCAAAAAGCCACTGTCTAAAGAGGAAACTAACACCAATGTACTTTGGTAGTTTTAGAGTCCTTTTGACCTAAGAGGAGATATTTATATATGCTAAGAGACCTTCCGTTATAAAGTGTACTTAACCTAAGACACCACTATATATATACACACACACACAAAAACAAAACAAAACATGCACACTTTTTTTAGTTTATATATGTATAAAGTATATATACATGAATGTTTGTGCCACTCAATGAGAGGGCTGTTGTGGTGGACTCATAGCTGACTCTTCCTTCCCACCAGTTCTCTGTTGTGGGAAGCAGTGGGCACAGAATACTTGGGCCCTGGGGGTGGGGACCTAACCCAGACAGAGCATGGCATTTCCTGGAGAAGTAAGCTGGTTCAGGGTTGGGTATGTGAGCATGTGAATTAAGGGAAGGTTGTGTATTTGGTACAGGTGTGCGCTCTCATTACTGGATGGGAAGCAAGTTGCAGTCAGTTGCTATCGGCAGCCCTCCTATAACCTCCAGGGAAGGCGCCCTCAGATGAAACCAGTGCTGAGGATGGAAAGTTGCTCAGAGCCACTCAAACAGAAGAAACCTAGATCTCTGGTGATATTTTTGAGTCAGTGGACCAATCAACTGTAAAATCTAACCTTCTTCTACTTGTTTCATGCCAGTTGGAGTTTTCTGTTATGTCCAGCTGCAAACAGTTTAACAGATATAGCTATGCACATTTTTATCAAAACCATGTTAAAGGGCTTCCCTGGGGGAGCAAGGGGTTAAGTCTAAGCACTGTGAAGCTATCTGCAGCCACTGCAGCATGTGCTCCCTCCCAGCCAGGGAGGTGACCCACATGGCACAGCAGACCTCTGCTGTCTCACTTACTGCTCCCCTCAGCAGTGTGTTTCAGTCAATCAGCATGTTCTGCTACCCACTCTGTCTCTGGTGGATCCTCTCACACACATCCCACCCCCCCACATACCTCTGGCCTGCACGCCAGCCCTTGTATGCATGGATAAATAAAGATTTATAAAAATAACCATATTAAAAATAACAGAGAGCAGTCTACATACTCCTTGAACTTGGGAGGCATCAGTTGCAAGTCTTGTAGAAAGTGCACCGGTACTGTTTTTGTGATCATCAAACCAGCTCATGTCCTATGGCACAAAATACACCTTTAAATTAGTTCAAAATTCAAAGAAAACAGCAAAGAAAATCAGATGACTTCTCCCAAGCCCTCAATGCTGAGGAACTATCCACACTTAACCTGGGTAGGAGATCTGACATTCAGAGATGAGCCCTGGAGCCTGCACTGAGCAAACACTCTCAGAGTCCACCAGTAACCCAGCTCCAGCTGCTCTGCAGTGACAGGTGAGACCACCCATGGGGGCAGAGGCAGAACACAGGGCTTATCCAAATGGCAGCTGCACTCCAGGCCAGCTTGCCTGAGGTTGTGGCTGTTCCATCACCCACTCCTCACAACTTGCACTTCCTCCTTGATGTGTTGGTGTCCCTCACAAAGGGTGGTGGAGCTGAGCTGCACATGGCCTACTTAGAAGTTCTAGAACAAGACACTCCCAATCATTTCTCACCATGTTTATTTTTTTTTAAACAAACGTTAAGAGAATATATTTTGTATATGATTTTAATTATGAGCTATTATTCGTACTATTTACTTTCAAATAAAGCAATTTTCCTAATACAGCAACAGTTCAAAAAACACTGCTCTTAAAATGTGATACTTTGTGCCTTTTGTGAATGGAATGTAATCAACTCCTATTAATAAGATGCATATATTCTAGCCTTCTCCTAGGCCTACTCTATCAACATAGAGAATTCATGCTTGCACATTTTCCCCACATGTCCTGTACTAGACTGAGCTTTGCAAAAGGGCAAATAATACGTTTTATTATGCAGTTAAAACACACTGTCAGGTAAACAGTAGGTTACAACTGAGTGAATTAAGAAGTGAATTAATGTAAAAACAGAGCTCAAATAAGACAGAAACAAAACTCAGTCACCATCACTTGGGAGATCCTACAGTTAATATGTCCCACTCTTGTACATGAATACTCCTACCACCTTTTCCTTTGTTCCATCCTGGATGGAGCCAGAGGGGATTATGCTAAGCAAACAAGTTAGAAGAAAGACAAACACTGGATGATTTCACTTTTGAGGAATGTAGGAAAAATAAATAAATAAAGGAACTGACAAAACTAAACCAAAATAAACCCTAAAAATATGACTGTGGAATAAGACTATAGAAGGGAAGAGAAAGTGGGAAAACAAAAGAGGAATTGAACACAAGAATCCCTTGTGCTCCCATAGTGGGAGCTTAGATAATGAGTGGGGAGGTAATACATATCTGAGGTATATGAACCTATTCTCATATATCATACAGTGTTGTAAACCAATGTTACTTCAATAAAGGAAAAAATTAAGTCATCCTAAAGTCAGACTGAGGGTCAGAGAAGAGATACAGATCCTTGAAATGAAGCATCCACATGAATAGCGATAGTTGCAAAATAAGAACAAACACTACCTGAATTAAGTCTACTCCTATGAAAACCCTGAAAGACCAGGAAAATTCACATGGCCCTGCCAGCCCTTGCATGAACAGCCTGAGGAGGAAAACATGAATTGCTGTAGACCATTAGAACAAGAGGAGGCTTAAAATGAAAGAAATGTGAAGAAACAGAAGGCTTCTGTAGTGCACCTACCTGTCTTAGCATTGCTTTAAAAGCCATTGAGCGAAGCCTTGTGGTGAGGATCTCGCCAGCTTTTCCAAATGTGAAGCCCTGGTTAAGAAAAAAAGCTGTTGTCCCTTGATCATCACTAATATTCTACCACAGGTGGGCTTTAATATTCACACTGATTTTTACACTATCAATATGTTAATCAACTATTCAAATAACAAATGTCTAGAACTACATACTAATTCAAATTCCCAACTTAACATCCTTAAAAGCATCTGATCCTAGCTTCTGAACCATTCTAAATAAGTTTACCTTTCAAAACTTTTAAGAAAGACATCTCAGTGAGGAAGAGAATTCCTAATACCTTTAAACAAACATTTGAAGATAGAAGTAAAAAATTGTATAAGAATATGTTTGGCGGGCTTCCCTGATGGCGCAGCAGGTTGAACGCTGCACTATGAAGCATCAGCCACACAGCAGCACGAGTTGGATGCCTAGCCAGGGAGGGGACCCACCTGGCCCAGCAGACCTCTCCTGTCTCACCTGCTGCTTCCCTCAGCAGTGCATTTCAGATGATCTGCCTGTTCTCCTCCCTACTCTGTCTCTAGTGAATCCTCTCACCTCCCATGACTCTGGCCTGTACCCCAGCTCTTGTATGCATAAATAAATAAATCTTTAAAAAAATGTTTGGTTCATGTAGTATAGTAGGAGGGGAGGACGTCTGTAATACTGAACTCTGATGACTTTGTGGGTCCCTGGTCTCAGTTCTACCTGCTCCCAGACTGGGGCACAATTAGCTATTCTTCCCCATGACTCCTTGCCAGACAATATCCTTCTTTGTCATGACACCACATCCAAACTGGAGAGTAGCCCAGATGCCCACAGCTGGGCTTGCTTCCAGGTAACCTGAGTGGGGTCCTCCAGCCATAATGAGTGTTGAGGTAGGAGTGTGGAGTGCACTTTTGGGAGAACACAGCAGCCCTTCCAAAGCCAGGAGGACTGCTGTTCAGTGCCCAGGGACAGACTGTCCCAGGTGTCCAGGACTCAACTGTTAAGCCGTCTTCTTCCTTGGTAGATTTCTCAAGGGCAATGTGGGCACTGCAGTTCTATCCACCACCTCACTGTTTGTGCAGCTTCCCAAAAAACTTCTCTCTCACTAGCCCCAGTTGCTACTGGCAAAGCACTGATTTCAAAATGAAAGATGTGGCTTCCTTTTGCCACTGTCCCAACAATGGTAAAAGAGAAGCATGCTGGGAATGACTGGAAAACTAATCATGGATTAATGACTTAGTGGACTGTATTTGAAAGGACTGTATGGTGCTTATTGATTTAGAGACAAAAGAGTTTTGTGAAAGTCTAACTAGGTAGAAAAATACAATTAGAGCAAAAAGTACTTATTCATTTTGACCAGGTCTACAATACCTAAATCCAAAATAGTATATGTTCTTTCAAATAGTTCTGTCAAGTAAATAGGAGATCAGAGTATTTGTGAGAAATTGTATAACATGATAAAAATGAATGTGATTGTACTGATTATTTCCAGTTTACAGCAAATTGAGTTCAATTTGTTCTTATTTTCTCCTGTGAACTCAATCTCTTTCTCCCCTTTGGTATTAATGTTTGCTGAGGGCAAACCTGTAACACAGGTAGCACACCAGGGTCACAATTCCTCCTGCTATGGAATCTGTCCTCTAAAAGCCATGTGACAACAATGTTTGCAATTCACTTCAGCCTCATATTTGGAAGTTTCATTAAATTTGGATTAATTTCTCTAATTGAATACAGACTGAACAATAAGGGCAAACTATAGGTACCTACCTGAAGGAAGAAAGTGAAAAAAGAAATAATTCCCAGGCCTAAAAATAGCAATGAGAACATGTTGCACTTCCGCTGCTTTACTTCATCATCCCCTGGACCAAAAATCTACAAAAGAGCATTTAAAGTACTCATTTGGGTTATATGATCCTTGTTTATTCCTCCCAGAAATAATGGCCCGAAATAATGGCCCGAGCATCATATTTTAAAAACAGGTCTTTGAATGAGTGGTTATTTCATTGCAAATATACAATGACATAAAATTGTAACAATTTTTCTTTGTATGATTCAGTAAGATAAATACATTCACACTGTTGTGAGCCTTTGCCATCATCAATCTCCAGGACTTTTTCATCATCCCAAACTGAAACTCCCTTCTTACCCCAGGGACCATTATACTACTTTCTATGAATTTGGGGAATATGTGGTTATTAACATGGATTAAAATGCTGCATATGGATTGTGTTTGGGTGCACATTTTCTTTTTTAATTTCTTGTTGACATTCCATTGGTTTATATCCTTGTTAGTGTTTGGGAAGGATAGGATTTCCTCCTTCGGGTATGGTCATTGTAGCACACCCACCACCAAAGCATATCATGGTCCTCAACCAGAAGTCTGTTGTTGGGTGCATATTTTAATGTTTGTTCTTTGTCCTCTGCCTGAACTTCCCTTGATATACTAGCCCTGCACTCGCCTTTGCCTAGATACATATCTCCTGATCAATCTATGAAAAAGAGCATCCCATCTGCACACCTCCATTTCCCAACCTGACCTTTAAAATTCCTCTTATCACTTGACACACATATGCTTGATTTTTGTTTGTGTGTTCTTTGCCTGTGCCATTACAAAATAAGCTGTGTAAGGGCAGGACCTGGTTTGTTTCCTACCATATTTTCACTGCCTAGAGCATCACGTGGTGCACAGGAGATGCTCCAAAATATAAAGCAGGTCCACACAACTCTTCAATTGCAAGAGAGCCAGGCACTGTTCTATTTTGTAAGTTAAAAACCTTTGGAGGGTCATCTAAAAACATTTTTTGGCTTGTGGTATTAATCATAGACCAATGTCCAAACGTCCCAAGATTAACAAACTTTTAACATGATGGAGAATAATTCATATTTAACAAAAAAGCTGAAGACTGACAAAAGTAGTCATGCAATGTAAGTGAGGAGTTTGCCTAACATGTTTCTGATGACTTTCTATAAATATCTCCCAGTGAGTTAAACAACTTGCCCGTGTGAATATTCTTTCTTAATCTCAAGTTCTCCAAGTCTTGGAAGGATTGCTAAAGTAATTATGTAGTGGCTATCAAATTTTAAATACTTACAAAGTTGACACTATTAAACGTATACCAGGAATTATTCTATGTCATCTCTTTTAATATTCAGCCATCTTATTGGGTAGTTTTATTTTATAGATGAAAAAACTGAGGCACAGAAAAGGAAAGCGTCTTGCCCAGGTTTGCACAACTATTAAGTGATGAGGACTATTTGTACCCTGAGGCTGGCCTCTTAAACACTTGGACTTAACTTCTCCCTGTCCCATCCCTTCCAGCCTTCCTGTGACTTCTGCTCTCTATCAACAGTATAGGGCTAATTGCTAAACACTAGTTTCATCAAACACAGAAAGCCAATTATTTTCCTCCTTCAGTAGGAACAAATTAAAGGAAAACAAAACACAAAAAGTCGAAATGGTAAACGCAGGTGCAAGCATATCAATAATAACTCTAAATGTAAATGGTTTAAACTCAGCAATAAAAAGGCACAGAGTAGCAGGATGGATCAAAACTCACAAGCGAAACTTTTGCTGCCTCCAGGAAACACACCTAACCACAAAAGACAAACACAGGCTGAAAGTAAAAGGTTGGAAAACAATTCTGCAAGCTAATGGACCAAAAAAGAAAGCAGGAACAGCAATACTTAAATCGGACAAAACAGACTTCAAATTAAAAAGGGTAAAAAGAGACAAGGAAGGACACTACATAATGATCAAAGGCACAGTGAATCAAGAAGATATAACACT
>JAGFMF010012021.1:297085-420406 GCA_019455555.1 Galemys pyrenaicus | reverse complement strand
AGAATAAAAAACTAGGGACATTTGAAGAAACATGGATGGAACTAGAAGGAATCATACTCAGTGAAACAAGTCAGAAGGCAAAAGAAAAATATCGGATGATATCACTTTTAGGAGGAATGTGAAAAAAACAAACAAACTACAATTAAAACAAAAAATGAAAAGAGAGAAAATGAAACAAACAACAACAACAAAAAACAACAACACACAGAGAAAACTAAAGGAAATGGGCAATCATAACCAAAAACAACCAAGCAATCAAATAACAACTCAACAAGATCAAAAGATTAAAGATAAACCCAAGGGACCATGGGGGTGGATGGAGGGAGGGGAGGGCAAAGACGGTGATGAGATGTAAAGAGCACAAGGGACTGAGGTGACAGCGCACGGGTGAAATGGTGGTGGGAACCCACTGGGGAAAACAAATGATGTCAAATGCAATTAAATATAATAAAAAAAAATTCCTCCTTCAGTGATTTTACAGTTTATAATTTCATTAAAATCATAACTTGGAATCATTCAAAAAGCAACTTCTCCTTTTTCCTGACAGTTTTCCTTAAAAGGGCATTAAGTACTTTGACTTAGATTAATTTGAGGGCTACTCCAGGATGGACGCGGGGGTGAGTTTGGGATAAGAACTGGTTTAATTCAAGTTATGAAGTGATGCTTTCAAGCTTACCGCTATCATCTCAGAGAACAGGACGGAAAATGCTGGCTGAAGAGCCCCATTGGCAATGGCACATACTGTTCCCACCACAAAGTAGGGCCATTCTGTTTTATTCAGTTTCAGGACCTTCAAAAATGACACTGGTGGCACATTTTCATCCTAGAACACATAAATACCAGGACAAATTAGTGATAACATTTACCAGCGTTTACTTTTATAGAAAAGATGTGTCATTTTCTTAAAAAACCTTGCACAGTAGGTTTGGATCATGATTAGTTGTGGTGAACTCTGGAGAGTAACATAGCACACTATGAGCTTGAGTTGTTCACCCAAGAAACATGGTGTGACACCCAAGTCTTCATGTTGTAACTAGCTCATTTCTAGTTTAGCCCCAGAGAGACACAGGAACAAAAACTGGGGACAAAAATGCCCTAGAATTCCAGTCCAGCACTGAGTCCAGCCCTGTGCCAGTGTGACAGTCATGGCCAGGCCACAAAAGCTGAGTTGCAGTTTTCTCATACATAATGACATGATCTTGCCTCTCTATGTCTCGGTCAAATTCAACAATACCTGTGAATAGATGGATAAATATCTTTAAAAACGGATCATGCTATTATTAACCAGATAACATGGGTCTGGTCTCTCCTCCCTCAGATTCCTGTGCACGGCTATCTTTTCTATGACAGTTTCCCAAATCACAGAACCAAAATAGTATATCCTCCTTTCCTTCCTGTTTTTAAGCTACTATTCCCTGTGCACATTTCTCTTACTTCATAGGTTAACTTGTTTTGCAATTGTTTTTCTTGTTTGTGTATAGTTCCCCTTTTCTGGTATTTGAATTTTTTGTTTTGTTTTAAAGAGAAGAAAAGGTTTTTATATCCCTAGAAACCAGTACACATCTAATTCTCAGCAACTCAGAATTTGAATAATATAAAGGAGAATATTTTGACTAAAGAAGTTTTAACACTAGCCAAATACAAAAGGTGCCTATGGAATTCCATTGTCTTACAGTCATTCATATAGGATTTGTTTATATCTCTATGAAACAAAGAATCTAGAAAGATCTACTCAGCTCTCTTTAAAACCAGTCATTTCTCTGTGTTTTAAGCCTGTTTCCTTTTTAGTTAACATTATCTTTAAATCCTGGTCTCGGGTTTGATAATGAACTCGACTGCTCTTCAACACAAACAAGTTTTCTCAAGTCTGTCTAATATTACATTTTCTCTCATTGTTTTTCTCTCTCACTGTTTACCTCTCTGTGATGATACTTTTAACAATCTTGTTGATTATGGCAATTTTTGTCTCTCTCTCTTCTCTGTGCATTTCTCTAAGAGCAGTGAGACTTTTAAATACCAGACACTCCTGATTTAGAAGAATCACTCTCAAGGTAACGTCCATAGCCAAAAGGGGGAAGTTGTATATTGTATTTATGATAATACAGCTCCAGAAAATAGTCGTTATTCTTCTTTCCATAGATATATCAATATTTACCAAAGTAGACCTCTAAGAAAGGCCTTGTGATTTCTATAGTAAATAACAATGTGCACAGAGAAAAAAGGATAGTATGAACTTTAAGTAGTATTTGTTTCTTCAAGTCAATACAAGAATAAATATAAACACCAGTTCTGACAAAATCAAATTATATATTCTCAATAATTATTTCTTGAAAGAAACAAATATTTTTTCTTGAAATAGATTCCCCCTCTAAAATGAATTAATAATATCCCAAGTCTTTAGCTGAGAAACGTTAAAATATGTACAGCTTTGCTATTTTGGCCATTCACCTCATTTTCTTTTCTTAAAATTTTTTCTTACAATTTTTGCTTTCTTTTCTAGATGTAATCCCCACAGAATTTCCACCACCAATTCACCTATGCAACATCACCATAGTCCCTTGTGCTCTTCCCATCCCTGCCTTGATCCCAATACCTCCCTCTTTCCTGCAAAATATATCTGTTTTGTAGTTGTCTGTTATTTTTGTTTTATTGTGGTATTTTTTTGTTATTGTTGATGTTATTATTTTCCCCCTTGATCCCCTATATTCCTCCTGTAAGTGAGACCATCTGGTATTTTTCTTTTACTGTCTGACTTATTTCATTGAGCATAATCCCTTTGAGCTCTATCCATGTTTTAGTGAATGGCTCTAGTTTATCTTTTTTTATTGCTGAGTAATATTCCATTGTGTAATATACCACATTATCTTGATCTAGTTGTTTATTTTTGGGCATTTGGGTTGATTCTAAGTCTTACCTATTATAAATAATGCTGTGATAAACATAGGGGTACATGTATTCTTTTGAATTAATGTTTTTGGGTAGATACCTAGGAGTGGGATTGCTGGGTTATATGGTAGCTCCATTTTTAGTAGACTGAGGAACCTCCATACACCTTTCCATAGAGGTTTCACCTCACTTTGTCAGAAGGAGAATTCCAATCTAATTTAGAGTGGCATTTGATGCAACAAATGTATTTCATTTTCCACCCTCTCTTGTAGCTAAATACAGTCATGTGATTAGGTTATGGCCAATACCATATATGTAAAAGTCTTGCATAGGATTTTGGAAAATCTCATTTCTTCCTGCATCTTGGTACATATATGGGATGGCTGGAGCTTCAAAAGCTATCTTAGATCACTGAGGATGGAAGTCACATGCCAGAATAGAGAAGAAAGGAGACTGAAACCGTGGTAACTGTGGAGCCATCTCTATAACTTGGGATTTCTCACCTATAAGATTTTTTTATGTGAAAGAGAAAAAAAAGGGGGGGCCTCCCTGGTAGCACAAGAGGTTAAACACAGCACTATGAAGCATATGAAGTCACCGCAGCACAAGTTTGATCCCCGGCCAAGGTGGTGACCCACATGGTGTGGCAAACCTCTCCTGCCTTATTCCCCTCAGCAGTGTATCTCAGTAGATCTGCCTGTTCTGCTCCCCACTCTGTGGTGAATACTTTCACTGCCCCTGCACCTCTGGCCTGTACCCCAATTCTTGCATAAATAAATAAATCTTTAAAAAACCAAAAAACCCTCTTAATAGTTTAAACTGAAGTTATTCTTTGTCTCCTAGCATAAACAAACAAATATAATCCTACTTAGGGTCCTCTTGTTTTAGATTAATCTTATTTCTCTCTGGATCTCAAAGATAAATGGAATATATGTTAATATGAAGCATCTAAATACAAAGACTACAATGTTAATCTGTTTTTTTTTCCATTGGAAATCTATTTTTAATTGGAATTTGTTTTAATTCTTGTCAAATGCACTTAAAATTTTCCTTTTAATTTTCCTTTTCTTGAAATTTTCCTTTTTCAAGAATATGACTCATAGTAGGAATCATTTGTGCCTGCAAAATAACTGTAAGACTAAGAATTTCAGCAGTTAATCCATAAAAAAATTCAAATAAAAAGTAACTTACAAGTTCATTGGTTTCCATATCAAGGCTATTCTGATGCTTTCGTGAATTTCTAAGGCTTTTATGAGTAGAATTCCTAAATATTTGTGATTTCCAACCATTTGGGGCCATACCCATGACCGCCTTTTCATCACTTAGTTCAGATTCAAATTCTTCTGACTGGACTTGGTTTCCTGATGTCTGGAAAAAGAGGGAGAACAGGTGGATATAACCACCAAGTTTAGAAACATAAAACTATTTTTAATTTTACTGTGTCAAAACTTTTAGATTTCATAACAGCTTCTCATTCACAGCTAGCTGGAAAACTCTAAAGAAATATACCAAGGGGGCCTCCCTGGTGGCACAGCGGGTTGAGCATTGCACTGTGAAGCATCCACCGCACAGCAGCGCGTGAGTTCGATCGCCGGCCAGGGAGCGGACCCACGTGGTGTGGCAGACCTCTCCTGCCTCACCCACTGCTCCCCTCAGCAGTGTATTCCAGTCCATCTCACTGTTCTGCTCCCCACTCTGTCTCTGGTGAATCCTCTCACCTCCCATGACTCTGGACTGTACCCCAGCTCTTGTATGCATAAATAAATGAATCTTAAAAAAAAAAGAAATGTATCAACACCCAAAAGTAAAAAATGCTTTTAATGACGCTACATTTGATTTGAAAAGATAAAAATTGGAGAGAAAAGTATTTTCTAAACATTTTAGGGCAAATATTTCACCATCCAGCTGACATGAAGGAATTTCCTCAATATGCAAAAGTCCAGAGACAAATCATGGCTATGAAAGGGAATAAGCAGAAACATTATCAAGTATTCATTTTTAAAGCTTCAAACAAGGAAAGCTGGTCACCACTCTTAGGAAGCAATTAAACCCCTTTCTTCAACTGGCTGAGCATAATCATCCTCTGTCTTCCTTGCTGACCCACCCAGAAACTCAGCCTCCTTGCCAGCTTTAGGAAATAAACCAAGTTTCCAACATTAGAAAAATGACTAAATAATTTATTGCACATTATTATAAAGGATCACTGAGTACTTATTAAAATGGTAGGGACTGGATGCTCATACATCTGAAATGTTAAGAAAAAAAGAAGATATGTGTACATATACTAATAGCAGTTATATGAAAACACATGTTTTTACAGATATAAGAATCATGTCTATAAAATATTTTTATGTAATTTCAAAAAGCTGTTCAAGTGAGTAAACCAAATAAAATGCCTTGTTTAATAATAAGGCAAAGCAATAATTGTTAAAATAGCCTGTTTTTTAAACTACAGACCACTATGACTTCCTATTGTTATTGTTGAAAAAACAAATATATAACCTGCTTTAGGAACTAAAGAGAATAATTGCTTTCTTTTTTAAATAAAATCAACTATGCCCTTCCTAGTGCCAAGAATCTTGCCTTTGGTTTTGTTAGGATCATCTGAGAAGCATTTTTTTCTAATTGCATTCACATTGGTTTACAATCTTTTTTGTGATTTAGAGGTACACCACACCCACCTCCAAAGCACCCACTGGAGTCCCTCCTCACTTTGTTCTTGTCCCTACCCTACCCCTGTCTAGTATAGTTCTACAGTCAGACTTCTAGAGTTTATTATTAGTTTGGCTTTATCTCACCATTTGCTTTGTTTCTCTATATTCCACATAGAAGTGACACCATCTAGTATTTGTCTTTCTCCTTCTGACTTTCCCTTAGCATAATTTCCTGCAGTCTCATCCATACTGTTGCAAATGGCAAGAGTTTACCTTTTAATAATAACTGAGTAGTACACCATTGTGTATATATACCATATCTTCCTGATCTACTCATATGCCTTTAAGCACTAAGGTTGTTGCCATCACTTGGTTACAAAAAATAGTGCTACAATGCACATAGGAGTTCAACTCAGTGTTTGCAGATATTCCCCAGGCAATTTTGGATCTCTGTCCTAAGGAATAAAATAAAAAATTTTGTCTCATCTTTCTCAGGATTTTTTCACTGATTCTGAATTAATGCCTCAGATGAACACTTTTAGGCATCTTCCTGAAGTTTATTTTTCAACATGGAATTAATTGCAAAACACTTTAATAATTTAAATAATAGTTATATTTAGGACCAAGCAACAGATAAACTCCCTGCAAAGCTGATACCTGCATGTGAACAAGCCTGAAGTACACCCCTTCCTTCTTCATCAATTCGCTGTGGCTTCCTTGCTCCACAATGACTCCATCCTCAAACCCAGCTATGACATCTGCATTTCGGATAGTGGACAGTCGGTGTGCAATCACAATGGTGGTCCTGCCTTCTCTAGCCTAAAGGGGAAAAGGAAGGATGAACATGTGTGCATCAGGATTGTCACATTATCAACTAGCATCACATTTAAGCACTTGCATGTTTATTTTTGTAGGTGGAAGAGAACACCTTACCCTTGCTGTGTGATTATAGCACACCTTTCATCTATGAAAGGTTAAAGTGAGACTTGAGTTCTAGACTAGACAGGAGGCCAACCCCTTCAGTAAGAGGATGGATAACTCTGAAAGCCTAAGGTACTTGAACAAGTGTCTATTCAAGAAAATGTTTGACTCTTAAATATTTCCATTCTTGTCTCAGGCACCCTGGTTCTGAGTTACATAGGTATGCTAGAAACTGGAGAATAAACATATAAGGGGAGTTGCTACCAACTAAAGAGCTTCTCTTAGGGTTTCCTTTGAAGTATCTGATTTCATCCATAATTCTTATGGATTGCATGCAGGCAGTTTAGGTGAAAATGCACGTTGGGATTAGGAGTGTTAAATTATAGTTAAACTGACCATGTGAATGTCAATCTCTGGAATGGGACCAGTAACTGACTTTTAAGAAGCATCCCAGGTGATTTTATGCATGCTAAAATCTACAACTCATCTTTCTAAGTAGATCAGTGACCTCATATGTTGGCTGGTGGGCTTATGTATTGGCATTTAAACCATGGGAAATGCCCATGAAACTTTTCATGTTATGTCACTAATAATGCTTACTTTTTAAGATACTTATTAGCTGTAGACTAACAGCTTCTTAAGACCATGCCTACTCTGAAGCAATAAAATCACCTTTTTTTCTTTTTTTTTTTAAAGATTTATTTATTTATGCATACAAGCACTGGGGTACAGGCCAGACGTGTGTGGGGGGTGAGAGGATTCACCACAGAGAGCGGGGAGCAGAACAGGCAGATCAACAGAAGTACACTGCTGAGGGGAGCAGCGGGCACAGCAGGAGAGGTCTGCTGCGCCATGTGGGTCCCCTCCCTGGCTGCAGCAGGGATCGAACTTGTGCTGCAGTGGCTGCGGTTTGCTTCATAGTGCGTTGCTCAACCCACTGTGCCACCAAGGAGGGCCCAAAATCACCTTTTGAAGATAATTAAATACAGACTAATTCACCTAAATGGTTTAAGATATAAATTAAAAATAGGATCGCTACAATCACAACAGCCAAAGAATGGAAAACAACCTAATGTTAATCAATTGAAGATGGATAAACACATGTGGTATTATCCATACATGTGCTGGGATATTACTGAGTTGTAAAAAAGAATGACATTCTGACACGTTACAACATGGATGAAGCTTCAAAACATGCTAAATGATAAAAACCACTCACAAAAGATGACACATTGCATGATTTCATTTATTTGAAATATCTAGAATAGGCAAATCCAGAGAGATGAAAAGCAGATTGATTAGTGGTTGCCAAGGGAAAGGATCAGCATGGAGTGGAGAGTGATTGGTAATGGGTACAACATTTCCAGTTGGGATGATAAAAATATTCTGGGATTAGATTATTGCTGATGGTTGCAAAATCTTGTAAATATAACCAAAAAATCAATGAATTGTGGGTTTTAAAAGAGTGAAATTTTATGTTGTGTGAATTATATCTCAATTATTTTAAAAAAGAAGTCATAAAAATTCTGACAATGAGAGGAATATCTCTACAGATATATAACACCAAAAACAACAACACCAAAACACAAATAAATGGTGAATAGCATTTATAGCAAATAAATCGTGAAACCCAGGGAAAGTTATTTCAGGAATAGACAATTTGATCAATAGAACAAAACAAATTTCGGAAATTGGTATAAAGCATTTAGGAATTATAACATGACACATATGACACTGTATATTAGCAAGGCAAAATTACACTATACAATGCAGGGTACTGAGCCAATTGTGCAGCTACATAGAAAAAAAATTAATGTGCTATTTTTTACTTCAGTTATAACAAATTTTACTTTAGTTATAACAAGATGAATCAATATACTTAAATAAACATTAAAAGATTAAACCACAAAAAAAGAGAGTGGCTAGAACAGAGCTCTATATTAAAAGTCTATATTAAAACTAAGGCTAGTCTTTGATTTGTCATAAATAGGCCCCAAATAAGCATATTTGTTGAAATATTTACTGACGTAGAAATTGGATGGCTTGGACCATGTATGATAAGGCATATAGAAAATTATCTGATAAATCTAATTAATTATATTCTTGATACTAACAGTGATGAGTAAGTTGCTAACAGTGAATGTGTTTTAATAATAATAGGTTGATGCCATGTCAACAGATCAAAACAGAGAAATTGGAATCAGACTGTGAGTGAATGAGTCATATGTAATAGAAATAAAGTTTGTATTTAAAAATTTAAAAGTCAGCAACTGTCACCCTAGATCAAGAAATTTTGGCCAGAGTAAGCTTTGATACAAAGAGATTATTTTCCAGAACTTTCAGACATCCAATGATGATATAACATTGGCAAATAAATATTCCTAGGTTCAAGGACAACAGTATTAAGAAATATGGAACTTCTGGTAATTTTTCAGGGATAAAAAGTAGGCCCAATTAAAGGAAATACTAATCTTTTAGCCTATCCATATATCTATATCTATATCTATGTTGTTTTCTTTGTGGTGGGTGTGGGTGTGGTAATATACATGTAATATACATGTGAACCTATTGTCCTAAAACATACAGTATTGTAAATCAATGTTACCTCAATAAACATGATTTTTCAAAAAAGATCTTTTATTGAAAAACCTATTATTGATTTTGACAAATGGTGGCTATTGAGTCAACAGATAAAAAAAAATTGTTTTAATACAACATGTATTGTCTCAATGATTGTATTCAATTCAGCAAATACTAATTTAGGTTCAGCTATATGTGAAGATCTAGATTAAGTGTTATAAAGATACCAATATGAACCACTTACTTTATCTACCTCTTAAGTATGTTTTAACACCACTACTTTTGGTCAAAGTAATAGCCTATATGAAAGCTAAATAGTTCATTGCATAGTCCTGGACTGTGCTCGCTACACTTTGGTTTTAGCAAGCCAGTTAATGGACCATTAACCTCTGCTTGCAGTGTGACCCCCACAGAAAGGAGAAATCAATAAAGCCCCAGGAGAAAGCTTCCTTTTTTCTTATGTTTATTTTTCAATCCAGACTTGCAAAGCATCAGCAATGAATTTCAATAGAGTTTCGATTTGCTGGTCCTTTAGTTGTTTAAGGTTTACTGACCTTATCCAGAGCTGACTGTACCTCAGCTTCACTTTCCGTATCCAAGGCTGATGTGGCTTCATCCAGAAGGAGGATCTTGGGGTTTCGAACCAGAGCCCGAGCAATGGCAATTCTCTGTTTCTGTCCACCACTCAGCTGAGCTCCCCTGTCTCCAACCAGGGTGTCAAATTTCTAAAAGAAAACATGGAAAAGTATTTTTAATAGAATAGGCCTGCAGTCTTAAAATTAATGAAGACAGCATGGAGTTACATTTTGACTATCAGAATAGTATTAAATTATAATAAAATAATGAATATTGAATTACAAAAGAAACCTGACAAATACCCTATGTAAAATTGTATATAAATCATTTATCAGAATATACTCCTTAAAATCTTCAACTGGTTAACTCAAGGGACTTAACTAGTAAAGTTATATACTATTACAGCTCAAACATCAGTTTAACCTTTGAACAAAAAATAATTCAGTCACTTCAAGTAAAATCCTAAACAGAGGACAACTACATTAACAGAGACTTTACCTGTGGTAATTTCATGATAAACTCATAGGCATTGGCTTCTTTGACAGCTTTCTTGATCTCATCCATGGTTACATTTCCACGGCCATAACGAATATTTTCAGCAATTGTGGTAGAAAATAACACTGGCTCTTGACTCACCACTCCAATTATTTCTCTCAGATACCTTACATTAAAAGTCCTAATATCCTGCCCATCAATATTAATCTGAAAGAAGGGAACATTTCCATTTACTACTTAAAATTGTCTGATATCTAAAGCATCAAGACTCTAATTTACTACCAGAAAAAGTATTAGCTAATATTTAACTTTTTTGGTGATTAGAAATGACAACTGGAAATAAATAGCAATGTGTAAAAACAGGAAGATTATGATTTCTGGTGATTTTTATTATCTTGCACATAGTTTTTTCATGAATGAATTATTTTCTATAAGTGATATTAGGTTACATATTTTCAGCACTAATTTTTGTTTATCATGATTAAATTTGACTAAAAATGTCAACTTATCTACCTAGTACATACATCATTTTGATTACATCTTAAGGTTCTACTACATGTAATACATGACAATTTAAATGTCCACCCATTGGATAGTTGACTTATTCGAGAAACACTTAAGATAAGCACTATAAAAGTAGAGAAGAGTGTGGAACCTATTTTGAGTCAGACTCTATTCTATCTCTAAGCTGTTGAGGCCTCTAGATGAGAAGTAACCAGCCTGATTCAGCAATCTGACTCAACTCCCAGAGAGTAACTATGAAGAAACACCCACTCACTTATTTCTGCTCATGGATGACTATGAAAAAATAGTAACACTTTCTCCTTATTGATGACTAGGGAAGAAAGAGAAAGACCCTCTGCTGATTGTTAAAAGAGATTCCAGCTTTCTTCCTGACAACTCCTATCAACCCATCCAAAAGTTTCAAACAAAAAGCACAAGCTTAGTTAATACCATTCCCCTGGCACCAGGAAGTCCTGTTGGTACACACCAGGGATTTGGTCTAAACCAAATCATGATTCCTTTTCTTAAATAAATACTATCTAGGTTATATATCAGTCTGATTATTTCTCATTCAAGAATATGATTTATATTTATACTTTGATAACAACTGCTTGCCTGTACAATGACTACTATATGCTGGGCATGTATTATTTGCTGAACAAAAGTTGGTTAAAAAAACTAATTTTAATAATTTACAACGTCAGCAGGAATATATAAGTATTTTTTTTATAATTTACTAGTTCTGGGCTTATCATTTTAATCTGTTTTTTAAGAAAAATAGGTATGATGTGGTAACTTATATTAGCTTATTATCTATTTTAATTTGCATGTATTTTTAAGTGAGATAAAACGCTTCCTGAATCTTTTTAAAAATCTGTTTATTCTTGAACAATATGCATGTTCATACCTATTATAGATTCACATTAACTTATCAAACATTAAACATAACTTTTCAAATATATCATAAATATTTTGTTCTAATGATTGCTTTTTTAATAAACCAGTTTTACTGATTTTTATTGGAGAAAAGCTTAAGGAAAAATTGATTCATCAATTATATCACTGGGCATTTCTTCTACTATTTCAATAGCAAGAAAATCATAATAAGAACATTGACTATCTCTGAGTTAGAATTTCTGAAGGATTTTTTCCTGCTGAAAAAATATTCTAAAAAATAGATAATAATTTTAAAAGGAAGATTTTTTCAAATGTTTTCCTTCAATGGTTAGTATTCTACTAGTACTTTTTTCAAATAGAGAAAAATGTTTACACTTAAATCACTCTAAAGATCGTTTTAGTAAACGAGGGCCTATGTACCTTCTTAGCAATGTCAGTGCTTAACAAAAATATTTAATTGCATTAAATTTAATTAACAAATAACTCATATATCCTAGAAAAGTTCATATTCATTTCTGAAATCTCTATTCTATCTCAATGTCTTTTTATGTTTTGTTTTCTCTGTACCTTGTAATTTTTCTGTTTTCATAACTGTTGCATTATAACATGTTTTAATATCAGGTAAACTCAATGTCCTAAAATTGGTAAATTGAAGAAGTTTAATATATATTGTGGGCTAGTATTATATTAATGTTAATTTTACCAATTTTGATAATTATTCTGTGGTTTTGTGAAAAACTGTCATTCTTAGGAAATACATTCTGATGTATAGAGGGGTCAGGGACATGATGTCACTAAATTACTCTCAAAGGTTTAGAAAAAAATCTGTATGTGTATGTGTATGCATGTACATGCAATGGTGTGTGTGTGTGTGCATGTGTTTGTGTACACTGCGGGGAGGGTCAGGGAAGAAAGAGGGAGGGTCAATAAAGCAAGTAGATCAAAGTAAAAACAATTAGGGGGCCTCCCTGGTGGAGCAGGGGATAAAATCTCAGTGCTATCAACCTATAGTCAGCCACTGCAGCTCAGCATATGTTCTATGCCCCACCACGGACTAATTCACATGGTGCAGCAGATCTCTCCTGTCTTGCCCTCTGCTCCCCTCAGGAATATATTTCAGTAGATCTACCTGTTCTGCTCCCCACTGTCTATAGTGAATCCCCTCACATCTACCCCTCACATCCATCCCTGCACATCTGGCCTATACCCAGTTCTTGTATGCATAAATAAATAAAAAATAAATCTTAAAAAACAAAAACAATTAGTTTACATGGTTATATATAAGTTCCCTGCTTATAACTTCTGAATATAACAACACTTCAAAAGATAAAAAAAATCCCCTAATCTATTACCGTCACATGTTTCCAGAAGTTCCTTAAGAGACCATTGATTTTGCCTTCAGGTGTTCAAACATTTAAGAAAATGCAACTGTCTTTAATGACTACTTAAATTTCTTGTGATTCTAATTACAAGGCTGTCAATAATTGTTATATGAAATATTTGTGATTCAGTAACTCATTGAAAATAATCCTCTCAGTGATTTACGTAACTTTTCCAGTGATTTAGTGGGTTACAAAGAGCTTAGTTGGAATAGACAAGAATGTTGCTTAGCTTCTCTGATGTTTACATCTTGAATATATGTGTTAATCCAGTCAAAGGTGTGTATGTTCAGATGCGCTGTAATTCCATGATACTTTTACAGGTACTGCATTTGATGCACATGCAAATTTGTTAAAGACAAAACAAAACAGTTTTAAAGGACTAATTGGTACTCATTGTCCCACTTTGGAGAACTTAGTTCTCCCCACTTACCGTACCCTCATCAGGGTCATAGAGCCTCTGCATCAACTGGATGGTAGTGCTTTTCCCACAGCCACTGTTCCCAACCAGGGCCACTGTCTGGCCACTGTGAACCTTCAGGTTGAGGCCTTTCAAGATCTGTGAGGGAAAAGAAAAAAAAAGAACACACTTCACAACAAAGCCCCAAAAGGAATGCAATGCAATTCAATTTTAAATTTGAAAGCAGTACCAAACAAGGGAATATAACCTTGAAAGTAAAAAGCACATGAATATCAAATTTAAAACTTTAGATTCTCTGAGATGATTAAATCATCAATCTGAGTTAGAAATTCCAGAAAAGTTACTTATAGTACCTTGACATTAGCTCGAGCTGGATAAGAAAAGTGAACATCACTGAATTCCAAATTCCCTTTGATGCTGTCTGGTTTGTGTCCTCTCTCTGAAAAACTGTCAATTTTAGGATTCTAAATAAAACAAAATTCAATAACTATTCCATCATAAGACAAACAATTGCATTTTTAAGGAATATGATTGAGTGAACTCCAAATTATGACCGTTAATGGTACAATCTCCCTCACATGAGACAGAACCCATAGTGCAGATTGTGTGTGTGTGTGTGTGTGTTTGTATTTGTTTATGGAAATATTCCTTCTCAGAAAATGGTCTTTTCCTGAAAAGTACATAAGGGATATATTCATTTTGTTTCATATAGCATTTCATTTTAAGTTTTTAATTTTCTAAAGGGTCAGACATGTATGTTTATACAACAACATTAACAATACATACCATATTTGATAAAGCCAGGTATTTCTTCATTTAGTGAAAATTAGTTTATTCCTAAATGGTAATGGATTGGGTTGAGAACTGACTGAAAAATTATTGGTATTTAGAAACAATGTCAAATTTCAATATATTCAGAAACTGAGCAATTTTCTCATGAATTAGATCAGTGAAACAGGAGGAATTGCAAGGATTCAATGATCACATTTCAGTTATTCACCATGTATTTTACCTTTATAAATTCAGGGACATACTTCAATATGTCAAAACTACTTCAGTGCAGTTTGAATAATTTACTCAATACAGCTGATTCAGTCATATCAACCATAGTGATTTTTTTTTGAGAAGGGTGTGAAGGATAACCCAAAGAAAAAAATATTGTCAATTCTCATCCCATGAATCATTTTTCTACCCACTCATTCTGTATAGAAACAATAATATTCTCAGTCTACAAAGTAAAAGAGAAGATGAGAAAAAATAGGAATGCAAACATCTTTTCTCTGGACTCTAGTGAATAACATTCTAGTGCATTTTCCAAAATGAGACAAGTTGTTATATTATTTAAAGACATATTAGAAATATTAATAAGGGTGTATTGTTTCATTTATGATTAAGAAGTGATCACTAATTTCACATAATTAATTCTCACATGGTATTTAACCTAAAATTAGATTTAATTATCCAAGTCTCATGAGTTTTTAGGGCATTAATAAATTACTGAAAAAAGAATAAATTACTCACATTATCAATAATATCAAAGATCACATATGCTGCTCCTCTTGCATTGGCAAAAGCATCAATACATGGAGCAGCCTGTCCAACACTGAACGCTCCAATAAGGATTGAAAAAAAGACCTTAGTAAAAGAACATAAGTAAATATTATATGCTCCACCCAGGTGTTCATTATCTAAAATGTGATTCATTTGAAACATACTACACAAAAGATTGTATTTCATTTTACTCTCTTCAAAAATAAAGCAAAATTTATAAGCTTATTACATGAATGGTTTGTACAATCTTAAAGATATTTTTTTGTCTATCTCTCCAAACTATCTGTTGTTCTTCTGAACACACACCTTAGAAAGGTTTTCAAACCTATATCCTTGATTCTATAGTTAACATCACCAGAGAGAAACATTTTCCATCAGTGTTATTATTCACCCTGTGTGATTTTGTCTATGAACAGCATTACATAAACTTTCAAAATCGAACACCGTAGATTTCAGTCCTATGGAATTTTCGTTTAAATATATATATATATAATATTACAAGAATTTAACATAAAAAGTAACAGTTTACACATTATAAAACACCAAATCATACCTTTGTTCACTGATTAGTATTTCTTTTACACAACTGATCTTTACTGCAGCACTAGAACCTAACACATTCTCCTTCATATATTTCTTTCACTAAGAACATTAATCGATACAGAAAAGTCAAGAACATAGTTTCTGGAATATTACCAGCTTAACAAAACATAACATAAATGAAGAGAAATTATTCCTTTCTCTCTGGGCATGGTGAAATTTCTTAGAAGTCAGTAACAATGACACTTCATATACCCAGAACTCCAATATCTCTCAAATACCTTTTCACTGCAATTCAGGTAAGGAAAAATAGGAAAGCAAGAAAGTCCCAATCAAGGTATAAACTTAAAGTTCACACACTAGAGTTGTTGCCCTTCCCTCTGAGAGTGTTGTTTGGGCTCCCTGCATTATGGATACACTCTTCAGTCCTACTGGGGAGATGTCATTGTCCACATATAGCAAATGAAGAGACCAGGCCAAAGAGGACAACCTCATAACAAAAAAAGTCAGGATTCAAACCTCATAATTTAAATAGGAAAGGACAAAATGAAGAAAAATGGAGAGATTCCCAGCTGACACCAGAGAGGAAACCAAAAGGTGGGGAATAAAAGACTCAGCAATTATGAAAGCTCAGCCAGTCAAAAAGTCCTCAACAACTCAATGGAGTCTGAAGACACCACTATAGAAAACATTTAAAAATAATAATTGTCATAATGACCCGAACTCATCGTCAAAAGGGAAATTATATCCATTATCCTCTATTGAGAAATACAGAGAAGTTCAGGTCTTAAAAGGTTTCTAGTTGAATGGTTACTATTTTTTCTGACAGTGTGGTGACAAATAGTGCACATTAATAAAAACATAAGAAAAAACTTGCATAATATGATGCAAGTTTTAAAAATGTGTGTAGATATAAAGAATGATTTGCAACATATATATGCCAAAAATATTATTTAAGGCATATGGATTACTAGATTATAAATAATTCTAATTTTTAAAATTCCACATGTGATTCCTTTGTATAACCAATATGTATAATTTTTAGAATCATAAAGTCTTTTGTTTTAAAGAAGAAAAACTAAAATAACTTACCATCTTATATTTCAGAAAGCTAATGTTTATATTATATAGATTTAATATTCTTTCATATTATAAACTGTATATAATGTTTACTCTTATATAATAAACTCAACAGCAAAAATGCTTCAACCTATATGTGCTCATTAGTAAACTGATTCTTTTTATATGTTGTATATGTTTCTCAGCTGGTCTAATTACAGGCTATTTTCTTTTGTTTGCCAACTTATATTTATGCCATGTATATTCTAGAAAGCCAGCCTTTGACCACAGGACTGGGCAAAGTGTCACCAAGGGAAAAAAAAGCCCCTAGTTATGGCTTATCCTTAAAAGGAGGTACAAAAGAAACGAATGGATGGATGGATAACATTTTCATATTTTTCACAAATATTAAGAAAATTACTTACTGTCATTGCATTTCCAATAGTGTACTCTTTTGATATAACTAGAGTGGATCCATACCAGAAGGCCAGTGCATATGACGCATATATTAATAAGAAGGCAATACCCATGGAAATGTTTGCTGAAATAGCTTTTTTAATTCCAATCTTTTTGGCATTTTCTAAATGCTTCTGGTACCTATCAGAAAATGAGAGGGAAGTGTTATAAAAAGAAAACAATCCATAATATGAGCCTTACTCAACTCCTGTATAATTGGAAACTTGAGGAACAAAGACATCAAGATAAGAAACCCCAGTTGGAACCCAGCTTCCTGGGAAACAAACCAATTCAGGATCTGTGAAGACAAGAACAGATCTGACCCTTCTCTTTACTGACTGGAACCCATCTCCCTTGGTCTCTACCAGTCCAATCAATGTTCCCATAGCTCTTCCAGGGTAAACTATATCTTCCAGGGTAAACTCTCACCCCTGGGATATGGAAGAGGTTTGCCATCACCTTCATAGCCAAACTTATGGGTGAAGGTTAAGGTAGGAGATAAACAAAGCCAACCGAGAATGGCAACAGATTGTAAATAAAATTTTGGACTCTTAAAACAGTTACATTCTTAGATCAATTTCTCATCTATAGAGAAGAGAAAATTTGTCTGTTATTGCCCCACTGGATGAGGGATTAGGAGTCTCACAGATACTAAAACCTGGGCCTTTGCCTTTTATTTATGTATTTATTTTTAGAGCAGGTTGTCCTTCGGCTGTGAAAACAGGGTTTAAGGTTATAAAGTCACTACTTATGAGATATGGGCTTTTCTAGATTTCAGTTTCATCAACTATAAAATGAACTTAATGCCTACCTTGCAACATAATTGTGAGGTTGACAGATAATTATAGAAAGTAGTTAGTAGAGTGCTGGCATATAGTTGGTAAGATCTGATAATTCCTAGTGATATTATTATTAGTGTTATTGTTTTAGAATTTAATCTTTCTGAATATTGCTTATTTAATTATTATATTTTGAACAGTAATTAATATTCATTTTACTGACTTCTAGAATTTGATATAAAGACACATGTCTCAAATGATTCTGTTAAATTAGAATATTTTTACATCAATTTAAATAAAATCCACCTTTCCAAGATAGATGCAGAGAGTTTGTAAATTTTAATTTTGACTCCCTAAAATTGGAGAAAAATACAATGGGTGTACCATGAAACTTTGGGGGAAAATATTGTATAGATAAGGAGTTTCTGTTTCTAAACAAAACCAAAACAAAACACCCAACAACATCATATTATTTAGTTTAACCAATGAGATGTTGGGAATTTCTTCATTTTTTAAGAATGTATGCTGCCACCAAAAGTTTATCTTTTTAAATTACTAAAAGCATCCAATCTTCAGTGTCCTCTCAGTGTTAGGCGCTGCATTCATTTAGCAGAACTGTGTCTCTGGGGAGACAGCCAGCATGCCACGTCCAGCACTGTGATTACTCCCAAATGGCTGGGTTTCAAGGCGTGTGCAGGGAGATTAATGTCTGCCCCAATGTGACACAAGGCTCCGGTGACAGTGGTGGACATGCTGTAATTACCTTTGCTTAGGCGGCTCGTTTACTGCAGCTAATGGAGCGGCACTGATTACACTGACATCCTGAGGTCCAACTGAGGGTTAGTGTGGTCTGTGTGGACTATTGTGTACAGGAAGCAGCAGTGAGAGAGAAAAAAGGAAGAGGTTAGAAAACTAGTAACATGTTGGTTTTGAGAGGCCTTAAGAAATAGAAAAATAGAAAATGAAATGGAGGGAATTCAGGAATCTTTGCTTTTAATGCTGGAGAATTTCCAGAGAATATCTATTTCAAAGAGTTGTGGTTTCAAGAGTCCCATTAATGAGCCAAAGAAAATACTTTACATGAAATCATATCTTAGCTGTATTATGGGATATTATTTAAACAAAACTGGTGGGGGCATTTATGTAGAACAGAGTAGCCTTTATCAGTGGGCTTTGTCCTGGCATCTACGTTTTTGCATATCAAGTTCCTTGAGAGCAGAGCTACTTGCCCTGAGATCTATGGTCAAGGAACTTAAATGGGGGGAAAAGATGTATTTATTTTTATTAACCTCTAGCTGAAATTTAGTATTTCTTTCAATTATCAGTGAAAGCAACAAACTGCTTATTATTAGCAGTAATTGTGACTTTGTCACTAATAAAAATAGCAGATCATTTTCACATCATGTTACAATTGTTACAGATATCTTGAAAAATCTTTTACCTCCAAGCCTACTTGGGAATTATAGCAATAGTTATTAGACCCGTAGTTAGTTCTTATTATTAAATATATTAAAAATAGAAATTCATATTTATATATATCATAATTTAAAAATATTTAGGTAAATATACTTCAATAGAAATAGTTTCCTTGGTGATTCTATGTATTTTGTTTTATGTATTTAGAATCATGAGTCTAAGGACTCAGTAGGCTTCATCAGACTGCCAAAGGAGTCCATGGAACACAAAAGGGTAAAAACCCTGCTTTAGAGTCTGACATGAAATTGTGGGGAAAGGGTTAATGGTAGGGAAAGTAAAATAATAAACACAACAAAATAAAATGTAAAAATGAGTTCTTTGAACTAAAGGACAAAGAACCTTCCTGACCTTTCCAGCTCTTTGTTCTGGCCCCCAAAAGCTATCACGGTCCTGATGGCCCCCAGAGCCTCTTCTGCCAAGGCGCCTGCTTTTGCATATGCAGCCAGTTCTTTGTCACTAAATGCAGAAAGAATCTGGACAGAAGAGAAACATTCATGACTTTTGTTAGGGGAAAAAAGTTAAAAACCAGTCTGGTCAACTCTTCTCTCTACTTTTTCTTCTTAAGCCCTATCTTTTGCCAAACACTGAAGTCATGAAGCAGAAAAACCCTCAACACACTAGACTTAATGGCTCCTACCACCCCTACAAAGGCAAGATTTTATTTACACTGGTGATATGCTCCCCAGGAATAGCCTAAAGGAAATCCACATGTAATTCTCTAAATGGCATTTGGGGAAACAGTGTTAAGCTCCCATCTATATTTTTCTCTGCTAACTGCAGAAAAGTAAAAAAAAGCTTTGCAATAAGCCACTATCCTTTCTTTGATTCTGTCATAGTCTTTAATTACTATGAAAACAGTATTTCTAGATCTACTTATGAGCATTCTACTGAATAAAAAGATGGTTAACACAAAATGTTTTAGGAAAAAATAAAGGAGGAATCAAAACAAAAGAGCCTCATAAATCATCAACCACAGAATGAGCAAAAATCACCAGTAAAATTTCTCAACTATGCAATGTTGACTTAAGAATAAAAGGTTATATTATTTTATTCCAAGAAAAAGTAGACAGAATGCCATTTAACTGTTACAAGTAACAATTAAAAATAAATGAAAATTCAAACTTTATATATTTTTTATATTTATGCCATAGCCTGAAGTGATGTTATAAAGTTGTATTTCTTTAAATAAGGTCATAATTATATATGTAATTTAACTAATTTAAATTGCAGGTTTTTCAAAAATCTGTAATTGGGGTAGTAACTTATTTTGAATCACATTAAAACTAAACTTCCTTATTAAATCCATATTAGCAACATATTTCTAGATGTGGTTTTTCAGTGACATATAACACAGCACACATACAAATATCTAAATACTACATATTAAAAGCAAGTCGGTATATGTGGGTTAGCACACATGAAAATGCTTGCGTTCCACAAACCTTTGCCCAAATAGCTGCTGAAAGTCCCAGGATAGGGCTGATGGCCATTATCACAAGAGTGAGCTTCCATCCTCTGATGAACCCCACTATGAATCCTGCAAAAAACGTGGCTACTGCTTGAAAGAACATTCCAACCTTGTCACCAATTCCTTCACTGATTTTGGAGATGTCACTAAAAAAGATCACACCTAAGTGGTTACAGGCAGGAGGTCTTCAGTTAGGAAGGTGACATAGACATCTAACAAACACACAGATGATAAAACTTGTTCATACTACTGAAAACCTCTTTCAGAGTCTTAGCCTCTTGAATGATACTTTCCCCACCTAAATATTACACAAAGGAAGAAATTCAGGATTAGTTTGTGCTTCTAAAAGTTAATGTTAAAGTTGATACTATTAAATTAATTAATCTTATTGGAGAAGCATTAACATTTTGAACACATGAGTTGACTTATTTAAAAAGCAGGCATCGGGAAGGGCACTGCAACTTCCTTTGGCTCTATTCTCAGCTCACACTATTCTCAATACAACAACTAATGTGATTCTTTGAAAATGGAAATCCGAAATGTTATTACTCAGATCAGAAATGTCTAATGGTGCCCATTTCACTGAGGGCAAAGCTGAAGTCCTTACTGAGGCCAATCAGGCCCTGTGTTCTTTGATTTTCCTCTTTTTTGACTTCATTTGCTCACTACCCTCTAGCCAATACTCCAAAAAGGAAAAGTTAATCATCTATCTCCCTCTGCTGGCAATAAGGCAACTAAGGCATTGAAGTTTCTTGTCTTATTCACTGCTATACCACAAATATCTAGAACAGTCCTTGGCACATATTGGCCATCAACTACTTACTGAATAAGTGAAGAGTCAATAATTACTAAGACAAGCCTATTGGTGAATTCATTCAATCATTTAGTCATCCACTCAACAATCTTAATTGAAAGTATAGTATCTGTCAGGCCTTTGACTGGTTCTATGAAAGTCAAACAAGTATAAGATGTGAACTCCATCCTCAAATACGTTCACTATATGACAGAGGAGAAAAAGCTAACAGGTAAGAAAAATACACTATGATCTAAGGTGAAATGAATGTAGAAATGGCAGTCAAATGATCTAATCCTCCTATATATCAAATGCTTAATCTAGTCATTATTTGTTCACATTCTGTCTTTCCTTGACAAATTTTTACAGTTAGTGGTTAATTTCTTTATGAAAGGATGACATTAACAATATACTTACTCTGTTAGCCGTGTATTAAGTTCAGTGGTGTCATTTATGTCAAACCAGCCTATTTCTTGTCGCAGAATAGCATGAAAAAACTCTTGCCTAATTTTCTTAATCTGTCGGCCAGCGGCCAAAGTCCAAAATGAAACTTGTATATAGGCAGCTATGAGAACTCCAGCACCTAATCCTGAGTAATAATATGCATATCTGGAAAATAATTAGAAAGGTTTTTAAAAATACTGTCCTTAATTCATCCCTTTCAGGAGAAATTTCAGAATTAGGAATTGTTAGTTTATTGAATTGATCACAAAGATTGTAGGACATAACAAAATTATAAAATTAAATTATAAAAGGCCAGTGAAAAATCTACTTGAATTATCAGTTTATGTAAATGGAAAAATGTTCACAGTTAACTGCAAAAAAAAATGATGTTATTTTTAACTGATATTAATAATCTGTAGATATAATCTTACTCATCACATAATTAATACCCTAGACTTGCTTATCTTACTGTATTGAAAAAGTTTACTACCTTTCAATAAGACAAACATAGGCATAAGTAGATTGAGCATATGAAATTGTTCTTATGATAAGTTTTCCCATATTTATACAAAGAACCAAAATAACCTCCTACTTAGCAGAATTAAAAATTTTTTTTTCAAATAGTATACTCACATGTCATTAATTCAAGCAAATGTGGAATAAAGGCTTTATTTTATTAGAGGAAAGTTAGCATCTTTAAACACAAAAGATGCAGTTTCAATATTTCCAATTTTTTTTATGTAGTTTTACAAAATTTTTCTAGATAGAAGTTTTTTAGGCCCTATAATAAATATATAGGTGGGACACATTTAAACCAGCAACATCAATTGATAGCTAAACATTATGTTACAGGCTTTTGAGATTTATATTAAGAAGGCTAAGGGAATAGGGAGAAATGCCATAAATGACAATATTGGATCTGCTGAGAAAATTGGAACACAGATGGGGGAGTATGATACCAATATTAAATTTACTGAAGTTGATAATTGCAGTTATGAAAAGAATATAGGAATACATCAAATATATAGCAGGTTTGGCTCCAGACCACCACAATAAAATGAATATCATAATGAAAGAATTGACACAAAGATTTTATTTCCTAGTACATATAAAAATTATGTTTATGTTATAGTCTGTTAAGTATACAATAACATTATGTCAAAATAATCTACATACGTTAACTTAAAAATACTTTATTACTAAAAAATTTGCTAATCAACATCTGAGTCTTCCCTAAGTTATCTTTTTGGAAGTGAAGGTTCTGTAAAAAATGCACTGTGTAGAGCAATAAAACAATGTGCAATAAAACAAAGTACACCTGTATCCTTATTCATAGGAACCATGCTGAAATACTTGTAGGTAAAGGCCATGACGTAGACAACTTACTTTAAATGATGGGGGCAGACAGTAAAATATAAAAGTAGGTGAACCTGGGTAAAGAATACACAGGTATTCTCTGTATTATTCTTATGATTTTCTATAAGTTTAAAATTATTTTCAAATAAAACATTCTATAAAACTCCCCCCCAAAAAAAAACATTCTAGAAAGGGTACGATCGATCGATCAATAGATAGATAGATAGATAGATAGATAGATAGATAGATAGATAGATAGATAGATAGATAGATAGATAGGCCAATTACCTAGTCATTTCTTCTTCCAGAATTCTGCCTGGATTTAACATAGACAATGAAAAATTCACTAAATAAAAACAAAACAAAAGAAAAAAAACAAATATTAGGCATTTTTAAAAGGCTAAACTGTGAATAAGCATTGCTAGGATTTTTAAATCTTTGCTTTTCCTTTGTTTTCATTCTCAAGTTCACTCTTTTCATTTTATTCAAGTGAAGAACACAACAGTTCAGATATATGACATCTAGGGCCCAAATGGGGAGCATGAGTCCTCCCAGTTCCTTCCCCAATCTAGTAGGTTCAGGCCTTTAACAAAACAGCTTCCTAAGGCCATAGAGAGGAGGTAAGGAAAGGCAGGAAGTCTACAGGGCATACAGAAAATAGAGGAAGGATAAAGAAATGGTACGAACAAGGAAAAAAAAAAAAAAGGATTAAAAAGGGGCACATTTTCCCCTAGTGGCTGAAAACACTGTATAGTTTCCTGCTTCTGTGATTGTTAGTTTTATATATGCACATATAACATATACATGTGTTCCCTCATAAATAATAAGATTGAATTATATATACTGCAAAGGAGGAAAAATTAGCTAGCATTTACTGGGCATGTATTATATGCAGGTACTGTTCTAAACACTTTACATGTATTCATTCATTTAATTTTCATAACAAACCTATAAGACAGGTTCCCCTGCCCCCTTCTTCTTTATTTATATATATTTGATATCAAGTATAGTCCCCATGGGATTCCCACCACCACTTCACCAGTGCACCATAACCTCAGTCCCTTGTGCTCTTCTTACTTTCATCCCAGTCCCTCTCCCTTTCCTCTCTCCATAACCCCCCAAATGTCTCTGATTTGTAGTTGTCAGTTTTTGTTTTGGTGTGTGTGTGTGTTATTGTTATTATTCTTTTCCCTGATCCCTTATACGGTTCCCTTATATTCCTCATAAAAGTGAAACTACCCAATATTTTTCTTTTTCCTTCTGGCTCATTTCACTGTGCATAATCCCTTCCAGCTCCATCCATGTTTTATCTTACCCCCATTTATATAATCCCCAAGAGAGATATAGAAAGTTACCCAAAGTCAAATAGCTAGCAAGTAAAGTCGCAACATTTTACTAGATAGTTCCTAATCCTATAATATACTGATTGATATGATTTTTCACTTTTTTTTAAAACACGAAAGTAAGGAACTTAAAAGAAAACAGCTCATACCTATTAAAATTATAAAACAGCAAGGTAAATTATAACAGAATCATTGAAAAAAAATATAAGGTGGGTCTTTCTCATACACCATGATGTTAGGAGAGAAACTAATCTTTGTTCCTTTGTCATCTGTAAATAATCCAGGGCATTTTTTCCAGGTGCTATGTATAGCCTCTTTACCTTCTTCCAGAAGGACATAAGGAATATGGTACCTCTGATATGCCAAACTGGAATTGTGTTTGGATTAAAGGTAGACAAATTAATTTCAAACTGGTATTTGTTGAAATCATTGTTCAAAATCTTTGGAAACCTCCACATATTTATGTAAAGGGTTATTTTTTTTCTCTCCTGAACTTAGAAACCAGGTAAAACCTTACCTACCTCAAATTTTTTAATTCTCTCAATGAGGATATTACAATTCAGATTGACATCTCCTTCTAGGAAACAAGAATTTATGGGCTTTTCAGGTTTGATCTGCTTTGTTTCAGAATCCCAAACTGAGAATGGCAATCTATATCTGGGGTGGTAATCCCAGGGACCAGAGTCCCCAGGAAAATAAGGGTTTTTGTTGCCTGGAGACAAAGTGAGACAAATGTGTGTTGATGTGATCCAAAAAATGTCATGAAACTCTAACCTGGAATTTTTCGCCTACAAATTCCAGGGGATTTCAGATCTAGAAAGGACCTAGACCTGGTCTTCTGAGGTGGTATCTACTATGCTTCAGTCTCAAATTTCTAAATGGTTGTTTGGTTCTCGAGTTATCAACATTGGCTGCCTGATAAAACCAGAGGGGGAGTTTGAAGAAACAGAGGTTCAGGTTCTGCCCAACACCCATTAAGTCAGAACCTCTGGCTGAGTTTAGAGCATCATATTTCTAAAAAGTGTCCCCAGTTGATTCTAATGTGCCAGGCTAGAGAAGTTCTACTTTAATCCCCCGAATGCTTCCCATAATACATGGAAAATTAATTTTAAAAAGCTCCCATGAAATTCATCCATAGTATAGATGAGGAAGCAGAATCTTAAAGTGGTTGTTTCACTTCCAAGTTCTTATGATGAGTTTTCCCTATTAAATGATTTATTATAATTCCCTGTTAACATTATTAATCATTTACAATGTTACAGATACAGTACATAAATCATTTTATGTAGTTTCATCAGTAAGTCTGTGATTACTTTGCAATGATGACAGTAATAAGAATTATAGAGGTTAAGTAACTTGCCCACATCATATAACTGGTGATTGAAAGACCTAAATAATAAATGTATGCCCTAATGACTTGTAACAAGATACTACATAGGGAGTCCTGACTGTCACTTTTGAGTCTTAAAGTAAATCAATGTTTCCTTCCTTGGTTCTGCCTAGGATTTCTTATCATACAGAAATATTCCAGCACCAAAAGATTTGGTATTTGTCTGGACTGACTAGACAGTACAGACAGCTAATAAAGGCAATAGGGGCTCAAAATTGACTTTTTCTCTCAATAGTGAGGCAATGCAAGGATATGCATGGTGTATTGATTTTGCACAGAATTTCTATGATATTACAGCCACCTAGAGTTGGCATAAAATATATCAAGTTACTGATATTCTGTAGAAAAACTATCTTCTATGACTCTGTCCTTAAGTTTTAGATGCAGTATAATTTCTGCACAACTGAGTTATTGTCAGGAAATGACATTGTCATGGAATAGTTTTATTTTGTTGACAAGGACATGCTCTGTTCACAATAAGTCATTGTCAGACCCCTTGTAATTAAACCTCTTTTTCTTCTAACATTCCCTTCTCATTTGGCTCACACTTTGTCTAGCTATTCAAGAGTCCAACAAGTTAAAGAAAAGATTCTAAGTAAATATCTCTGAGATAAGCTAGCAAGCTCTACAAAGGACAGCTATCTCTTTCAACCTCCTGACTTGCTAAATTCTACGACTCTAAACATATTAATGAGTTTTCTAGGTTTACAATGAGTATCCTTCAAAGATTCATTTTCACCAAAAAAGTATGAGAATACTATTTTTACAAACTACCAAATAGTAGGTATTGGAAATTCAAAATATTTGAGAAACCATTCTAAATCCTCCAAAACAGCCAACATACCTAATAACAAACGTGGCCTTAGGGGACAAAGGGTCACATAATTTGGAGGTTATGAAGCTAAACTGGCAGTGCAGGTAAGTTTATCACACCAACAATTACAGGTCTCTAAGTACTCACTCATACCATTCCCCAGAAAGACCTTGAATTTGGCCCCTGGCACAGCCACATGGCACCTGTCTGCCACGTCCAGCTTCAAAGATATTCTGTTGCATAATTAGAAACAAGTAAAAAACAAGCAAACTGACCCAAATAGAAAGTTGTGGAATTATTTTAGTGTTAGAAAAAACAAAACAGGACTGATAACACTTGTCCAAATGCCAACTCATCTGTGATTAATGTGATATGCTATTTTAATCTGATTTTTAAAATTTCTGATAAAATAAACATAACAAAATTTACCACCTTAACCATTTTTAACTGTATAATCAGTGGTGTTAATTATATTTATATTGTTGTCCAACTAGTCTCCAGAACTTTTTCATCTTGTAAAACTTAAGTGCTATGCCTATTTATTTTTTTAATTTTTGTGTAGAAGTGCTGGGGTTTAGGTCAGAGGTAGGGGGATGAGAAAATGCTATTTAAAAAAAACTTTCCTTTCCTTCTCTCCATGGGCCCTAGAAACCACTGTTCTACTTTCTGTTTCTCTGAATTTGGCTACTACAGACACCTCATATAAGTGGAATCACAAAACATTTGTATTTTTGTGACTAACATTTAACTTAGCAAATGCCTTTAAGATTCATCTACCTTGTAACATATGTAGCATATTTCAGAATTTCCTTCCTTTTAAAGGCTGAATAATATTCCCTTGGTTTGTATATACTGCATTTTGTTTACCCCATTCATCAGTTAGTCTGATATTTTTATCCCTAATTAAAACAAATGTTTGAATGATGCTTCTGAATATGCACATTGTCCCAACTGGGATATATAGATATCAATATGTGGTATAATGGACATATATGTGTGTGTGTATATATATACATATATATATATATAGTGTGAGAAATCTATAGATCGTCTAAAAACAGAAAATTCCTATCCATTACTTCCTTAAAGACTTTAAATTTCCCTAACTTAACCCAACTATACCTTTATGGTCTTTGTGTTGAAATTTTGGTTACTGAACAAATACAAGCAATCCATTTAGAAATTTCCTAAATACCTTTTTAAGAGAAAACAGTTATTTACATTGGTAGTATAGTGTGTTTGGTATTTAACATGGTTTGGGTAGGAAAAAGACCTGGGTTTGAATTCTGTCTTAAAACTCACCAACTGTATAACTTTGTATAGGTCATTTATCCTTGTTATATGTCCCTGAGGACATATCATTCCTCAGTGTCCTATTATGTCATAGAGGACAATATTATCTTCTGTGTAGGAATGCTCTTGTGAGTTAAGTGAAATGAGATCTAGTGCATTATAAATACAATGAAGATTTACTATTATTGTCATTCTTATTATAAAGAGGATCCTCTCAGAGATAAATAGTACTTAAAACTAAAAATAAATAAATATATCTTATTTTTGTAGGTGCTTGCTTTAACCATTCAAAGGACTCTTTTTATTGGATTTCTGAATGTTAGCAGATCTTATTGTATAAATCAAGAAATCACATTCTCTTAGGTAATTATACTTACGTCTTACAGTGCTAATCAAATATGTGTTTTTAAGTTAGTGAACACTGGGAAGTCTTAACAAATGTTATCTAAATGATAGAGTCAACTATTTCCCAGGTATCTTTAGTATGAAAGCCACCTTTCATTTATCAGTTTGCTTTTTCTTATGTTATACTACCTATGTACCAATAAAGCTTCACTCAGTGTTCTCTAGTCTAATGCCCAGGCTTAGTACAAAGCATTGAAATTTTCTCTATGCTCAATTTGACTAATATGAAAATAAATATGTCAAATGGCATCTCACTTTAAATCTGCTGCTACATCCCATCTTATAAATGACATTAGCTTATATGACTACCATGATTTTTCAGTAACTTACAGTCCTTTGGGTGAGCTTTAAAACATATCATTCTCATATTGAATTCATGCACTCTTTAGTGGACTATTCTATCAATTTCTAGTCAGCCCAGTTGATGCAAAAATTAGAGGCAGAAAATGGGCATAACAAAAAAGGGTAGGTCAGAGAAAATTTCTGATTTTCTATATAAATGTATCTATAAGCTGAGCACAGCTAAAAAATACTACTATGCTAAATAACATTTTAAACTCATCAGTAATCCCTAATGGGCTGAATACTACATAGTCTCTCATAGCCCCACAGTCCTCAAGTAGAATGAGTTCTTTATTTAGGTGGAAAGCTTTCTGTATATTTATTCAAGAGTCAAACAAAGTACACGTGTTTCTTGAAATTCAAATGAGTTTGGGGGAATTTTCTGAGAATTTTACAACTCCTGTAATATCTGGAAACACCCAGATGTCAAATCATTAAACAAGCAGATGATGAATAGCAACATTAATTTCTATTTTTTCAATCAGTTGAAGAAGTACTACATATTTTTTTAAATAGAAAAAAAATGCTTACCTGGCAAGGAGAAGTTTCCTGCAGTATTAACAAATCTGTCAGTCATTTCTCCAAATACTATCATCATGAGGGGGAGACCTGATCCGTGAGCTATGGCCATGATAGTGCCCAGAGACATAAATAACTTATCCTGCCAATCAGAGTATCGAAACTAGAAAAAAGGGAAATGAAATCATACGTGTGGAATAGAATTTCTCTTTACCACAATTATATGCACTTTGGATTTGTATTTAAGGTAACAGTTACAAGTAAGTGTTTCAGGGTTGAAAGAAAATTTTGATACAAATTTGTGTTCTGTGAAGAAATCAATTTAAATCTGTATGGTCAGTATCTAATTTGGTTGAATGATTGCAATATAATCAAAATAGATAAAGATTGGTTCCATTAAAAAATCATTTGATCTTCTATAGATCCTGAATAGTTAAGAATAGCTGGGTTAGACATTAATTGCATCACACACACACACAGAGCATTCTTGAAATTTTCTTTTTAAGAATTATTTCTTTATTGTAAGATTTTCATTTTTTATTTATTTTGGGTAGAAGAATTGGGGTGTAGGCCAGAGGTGTTGGGAGTAAGAGACTTCATCAGAGACAGAGTGGGGAGCAGAATAGGCAGGTCCACTGAAAGACACTGATAAGGGGAGCAGCAGGTACAACATGAGAGGTCTGCTGTGCCATGTGGGTCAGCTCCCTGGGGGTGGGAGGGTGGAATGAACTCAGGCAGCTTTGCTTCAGTAGGGCCCTCATGGTAAATAGCAGAGAATTCACCCCTAGACTCCCCAGGGGGGAGTGAAATCGATTCTCTGAGTTTTGAGGTTAACATTCTTTTTAGAGGTTTTAGCTTTTAGAAGGCAGCATAACAAACTGAACTGAAGCATAACAAACATCATGGAGTGCCAAGACAGTACTTTAGGAAAGTCTTGCTCATGGAGATGATACTCCTTGCAGAATCTTGAGGGTTAGTGTGTGTGTAGATGGAAGGCGTATATGACTAAGACTGGGAAGAGTAGAGGAAGTAGGGATGTTTAAACTTAGAACAGCAAGGTGATTCAAAATTGCCTGGAGTGCTTAGGTGACTCCATACAACAGATTTCCTAAAATGTACAGTATAAAACACAGGAGATGATATGAGAGAAAGATATTAAAGCTTGATAGGCTGCACCAAGGATCTTGAAGTTGGTCCTATATACAGAGGGGAGGGGTGATACCAATTGTTACCGTGAAGTGTGTAACACTCAAGAATTAACCAGTTGATTAGTGTCATAGTACTCCAAAGACTGTCCCTCACTATCTTTTCAGTTCCCTCTAATTTTTCCCTTATTTAGATAGAATGTTCTGTGGCTCTCTTTGTCCTCTCCTCCCCTGCCTTCCAGACTATGCTATACTTCTCTTTGTTTTCCATTTCTATACATTTTTCTCTGTCCCTTGCATTGCTCCTTTCTTTATAACATTTTCCTTCTCCCTATTTCCCCAACTCTACCTTCTTTCTGGGAGACAAAGACTAGTCATCAGAGAATAGATGATAAATTAAGGTTGGCAGAATATAGTCTTTGAATGCTGAAGCTGAGTTAGATAGGCTCAATAAGCCTGAGGTCAAAAGCATATAGCTAGGAGGAAGAGGGTGCATTCACATTGTTCTCAAAGTGTTCTAGAAGTTCAGTCTGGGAGGCCAAATTACATCATCAAACAGGGCAAGCAAGAATGGTGAAAGAGACATAGGTCATAAGCCAGGTGTAGCTAGGAACTGAACAAGGGGAGCAGGTTAGGTTAAGAGTAAATGGAAATAGTCCTTAAAATTGTTCCAACAGGACTGACTTCCCCAAAGTTCATTTTAGGGACTCCTAGAAAGGGAAGATAAAACACTTAGGTCTGCCAGTCACTGTTATAAGCACAGATTTATGTTGTTACATGGTGCTCTCTTTATTGAGCATTTATATGAAATCAAATAATATTTAAATGTTTTTCATATTAATTAAATTTTATTGCCTATAAGGAGAAATTTTAAATTACGTGAATTTCACAGCAGCATCCTAAGTAAACCTAGGTTTGTTTTCATCAATTAAAAAAAATGCAGTTCTAATTTTGTTAAAGCAGACTTTTGTCCTGAATCTCTTTTAGGAAAAAAAAATTCATTTAGAGGTTGAAAAAGAATACTTTTATTTATATTTAATTTAAATTTTAGCTTTTAAGTTTTAATGAAATTTTATGTGTCTACCTCAAGGTTATGGTATTTTATTTTCTGTAGGCGGCACATTTAAAATCTGTACTCTAAAATCAGATTTAGTTTTACAATTTATTCTCGAAAGCACAAAGTTTTATTTTAGAAAAATGTACTCTTACTGAGATTTTTAGACAAATACACCACAAGAATAAGGAGAAGAGAATGAATAGAGGCTTTGTGGTAACATGACAAGTGTGCAGCAATATTTGGGACTAAAGATATTTTGGTGTCCTTTCATCATTTACTTATTAATTTGGAATTTTCAGCTGACATGTCACTTAATACCAACTTCTTTTTAGTCAAAAAATGGTTCTTAGAGATTGAAACATATCGTATGCACCAAAAGTGGGCAAATACTTTGTTGAGTCACCTCCCTAAGACATATTATAAATGAAAAAATAGATTAAATTTCTTCCAAAAATATGCTGTCTTGTCTTGTGCCTGAAGAAAACCACTAAGAATGGTCTTAAACATAATCTGAATCCCTAAAAGTTATCCCATATTTAATCAAATTCCCTGGAAGCCAAGTGTGAACATAGCTTTCTTCATTACTTTAATTTTTCTATGATTAATCAATTTTCTTTATATGCAATTTTATTTTAAGTCAAATTTGGTGCTTTTTATAAAACAAATGCAGAAATGCATTCTCATGAAATTAGCTGGTTTGTATGGTGCTACAAATACAAACCCTGTTTTAATTTCCCTGTACACTACTTAGCTCTGCTCTGTTTCACAGCCAATCTCTTTTATCATCCATCTTGAGATTGTGGGCCACTGACACAGGAGCAGTAGGAAAATCTATCACTACCTATAGACCTCCTTGAAGAACTTGTTCTATAACTACTGATTCAAGACTCCAAATTTGAATGAAGGGAAGAAGTATTCAAAGTTAATATTTTACAGCTTACCAATGTTAGTGGTCCAATCAAATTCACTTTCTTCATTTTTTTCCTGTCTTGGTTGCTGTAAAAAAATTAAGTTTAAATTTAAAATTGTTACAAAATGTTTTCTAGTCAATTGAATAAAAATTTTAGTAGTTCTCACAATCAACTATCAAAGTATTTCCAAATACAAAACTGTGATTCTATAAAGAGTCAAAGATATCCAGTTTTCCAGTTAATAAACATTACAAGCAATCTAAGTGCAGAGGTAACTGTCCAAGGTACCACAAGGTTATATGTCTAAACAAGAAATGGCCACTTTCCTCACAAAGCACACAGAGCAGAAGAAAGATGAATACATTAATAATGTAGGCCAAATTAATTTTTCTTGCTAATTAGTTAACATTGATCTAAAATTGAAAAATCCCACCCTTCTGAACAATTGTGAGGAAAAGTGTCAGGAAATATTGTTGGCTCCACAATCAAAACACACCTGGAATACAACTACTTCTCATTTTTATTGCAATCCTCAATAATCCAGTAGAATAGCCTCCTGCCTAGCCTCTATTCCATTTATACCAGAGAATTCCCTTGAAAACTCAAGTTATATCATGGTAGTACTATGCTCAAAAGCCTACAATGGCCCCGATGTTCCTCAGAGCAAAAGCCAAAATCAATGCATTGGCTTCCAAGGTGTCTAGGACTGGACATGATATATTTCCTAGTGACCTCTGGAACCACATCTTCCACCCCTGCTTAAGCTGCTGTTGCTGTCTTTTAACACATCTCAGTGTCTTTGCATTGTCATTTACCTCTGCTAAGTATGTGCATGTGCACACAAACACACGCACACACAGAGTTCTCATCTTCAAGTTTTTGCTCAAATATTATCTTCAAGATCTAGTTTAACTATCTTATTTAAAATCAATTATTACTTTCTCCTTGAATTCCTGTTTTCTTTAGACTAAGTTTTTCCATAGCATTTGTACATTTCAACATTTACTGTAGTTTACTTATTTATAATGTGTATTATTTATGTCCATCCTCCATATAGTAATGCAAACTCCATGAAGACAGTGAATTTTTTAAACTAAAATTCATTTATTTAGCTTAAATGTCCAAGTTGTTGGTAAAGTTTTGCTTATAAGACTTGATTCCCAATTATTTAAAAAGTGCTAAAACCAAAGGACAGACATCTGCCATTAAATTATGTTCAAAAGAACGTGTCACAGGCAATAATAACAGCATGATTGGATAAGAATATAACTGTGAATATGTCCTAAATAACTGAAGTGAACTTAACTTCCTTTGACTGTATATGTTTTGGTCTGATTTTATAAAAACTAGTCTCACAACATTTAACTTCATAATCTTAAACGTTTAGCTTTCTGTATTTCTCTTTTGAACTTTTTTTTCTTTCTTTCCAGCACAAAGCTATGAGCTTCACTTCATAGGGTTCTGGAGTGTTGCTACACTTTTTGCAGGGATAGTTCATCTGTACACTCATCAAATGTTCAGCCAGTGCAATACATAAATAGCCTTCTTCATGAAAATGCCATCTATTTATAGATTCACAGTCAATCCCAGTCTAAATTGCCACCTAATTAAAACCTCATTTTCCTAGTAGAAATAATACCATCCAACAATTTTCCTGTTCTATATGGCAAACTAGATTTTCTATGAATAAATACTATGGCACTTAGAAGAAATAAAGCATATCATTGTACGGTGACGTTAACAGACGAAAAATAATGCTTCAGATAGGCATATTTTCAGTTGGCTAATCAGGCCTTTTGCAGCTTGAGGCCACATTACAGAACCTGATAAATTTGTCCCTCTGAGTGATTAGTCGATGACACAGGTCAATTTGTTCTAGGTGGCCTGGCATGAACTCAGAGACCATAACAGCCTCATAAACTAGTTGAGACTAAAGGCGAACATGATTCACTATGCCCACTGTGAAAGAGGAAGCAGAGACAACACACCATTGACTGGTCTCTTCTACCGCTTACTAAGGCCTGTGAAGTTCACTTAGAGCCCCTGGGAACCAAAGAGCCAGCTCGGGGAGAAAGACACGCTAGCAAAAGAAGAAGCGCTGAGCTTCCCCCCTGAACAAAAAAACTGATTTGCAAGTGGTTATGGAACTATGAAGCGCTCAAGGTTCCCCTCCCCAGCTCACCCACCCGAGAGGAGAAACAAGGAACTGCCCGGCGCTGGGAGGAGGGGCGGGGAGGGCAAGACAGAAGGAAGAGGAATAACGGGAGGGGGAGGGGAGTTCTTTTTTTCACTACCCTCGTTGAAAAAGCACAGCCATCAACAGCAGATGCCTGATGCTCTATAAGCACGAAAAATTACATGTTTACGAAAGTTACTTGTAAAAGTTTTGAGTTATATAATGCAAAGAATGTTATACAACACGGGTATTCACGGAATCACCCTGCACAAAGAGAAGCGGGCACTTTCAAAGATAGCCTCTTCTTCCCGAGCCCGTTCCGAAGAGGAGCCTCCGTGACATTCATTGAGGAAGGTCAGATCCTCAGACAAGAGTCCCCAAAGACGCTCCAAAATAAAGGCCAGACGTATCAACAGATTTTCCCAGCTTCTCTTTAAGGCCGAATTTGGCCCTGCTGATTCCCGTGTAACGGAAAAGCCGCGGCTGCTACTGATGTACCTGCTGCTGCCCAGTTCAAAGTCGCCCTCCGCTCTCCTGGGACGCCGGACCGCTCCGTTCCTTCCCGCCTCCAGCTCCATCTCCGCCTGCGGAGAAACCACAGCCTCAGGTCCAGGCGCCCCCGCCCCCGCTCGGGGGAGAACCACCAGCCGCCTCGCAACCCCCGTCGCAGAGGTCAGAGCCAGTGCGCTCCGGCCACCGTGCGCTGGGGGTGCCGGGGAGAGGTCCAGCCGCCGCCCGCGCCCCGCACCCGCCGCCCCCGAGTTTTCCCGCGGCCGCCCGGCGAGGCCCGGGCCTCCCTCACCTCGGACCTTGCGCGTCTCTGGCTGAGGAGCTGGGCGCGAGGGGCGCTGCGGCCGAGGGGCCTGGACTTTGCTCGCGGCGCCTTTGCCCCCGCCCCCCGCGCGCGTCGAGCCCCAGCGACGCCTCCTGCTGCCGCCGGGGCGAGGGCCCCGGCCCGCAGGAGCAGCTCCTGCCGCCCGCCGGGCTCTCTCCGCAGGCCAGGCGCGAGTGAGGGGCCCCGCGCGCCGCCCTCGCCGCCGGGGGCGCCCGGCGCGGCCGCCGCCCACCCGGGCAAGACGCCAGCCCGGCCGGGCCGCGCCAGCTGCGACCGATAAGCCTGAAGGCAGCTTGGTCCCGCCAGACGCCCGGAGAGCCTCGCCGGGTCGCTCACCCGAGCCCCACAAAGTGACTGTCGCCGTCCCTGGGCGCTCAGTTTGCTGCTTAAATCCCAGCGGGGTCCTGTTTCCTCACACTTGGAAATCATAGCGGCAAAGCACGGAGACCAGACTGGCCTCCCACTCCCGCATCCCAAAGTCTGGTCCCGGTGACCGAGTCCAACCAGGTCCAGGAACCTCATGAGCTATTCAAGATCGGGCCCCAAATAGTCACGTTGTGCTCCTTGGGGAAGAGGAATGTTGTCAGGGTCCTCTGACTACTGAAAAACACAAAACTTCGGGGCTCGGAGGGACTTTGGAGATAGCCTAATTCAGACCCCGCATTTCTTATTAGAAGAAACTGATGCCCAGAGAAGTTACATCCTACCTAAACGCTTCAGAGAAACTACAGTTCAGTCTCCAATGTCCTCCCCGGACTCTCTGCTGTGGTCTTAGACTTCTCGCTACACTAAATTGTCTCCCCACTCCCCTACCCCCCAGTGCCTACTTGAGTCACTATGGTTCTTTTGTCCCTTCTCATTCCTCCAAGAAAAGTATTTCAGTCAGGGAGCAAAGAGTTATTGTGATTTTGAAGCCTGTGAGATTCAAATGCAGAGCTTAAAATCATTTAGTTATGTGACTTATTTCTCTAGGCTTTGGTCTCCTCATATGTAAAATAAGGATAAATATATCTCCCTTACCAGGTCACTGTAAGGAATTGAATAGAGATGGTGAAAGAACGTGGTACTGTGCTTAAAACACTGCACATGCTCAACTAACGATACTTTCCTTCCTCCTCACCCAGCATTAGAATTACTTGTTCTTGTTCCTGATCCTCTTATTAACACAAAAGTCATCCCATGGCTTTTTTGGGTGCCCCCAGAGAAACACAGAGCACAGCATTGTATAAGAGGAGGAGGTGCTGTCCTGTGGACCCTGGTATGAATCTCACCTCTCATTTTCTAGCTGTGTGGCTTGGGTAGTTTATTTAACTCTTTTGATTCATTCTCAGAATCTGTAAAATAGGGATGTGATTAGGATTAGATATATTGTTTGTAAAGTGCCTGACACACAGGAGCCAGTAAAATAAATGACATCTAGAATTATAATAAAGATATCAGAAGAGGCTGATGAGGAAAGACTGCAACAGGTCTGGCACTCCCTCTTAAATGTCCGGGGACCTTCATTCTGCTCTGCCCTTTACCCTGAGCTAAGAGTTTGCTAGCATCTGACTGAAACCAACTCATGTTCTGGAATTAAAAGATGGAAATTAATTTCATTGCATATCTTTCCTTAAGATGTTTTCCCACCTTATCCAGTCTACTATAACCATGAGGTTTCTCTTCTTCAATCAGTCAGAATTCATGGATTCTAACAGATGGTCAGATCACTATTTTAAGATGCTCTGGAACTAAAGCAACAGGAATTGTTTCCTTTAGAAAAAGACTTGGTGGTGACTGGAGGGTATATAAAGACTCAGTAACCTATAAGAGGATGATGGTTTCTTCAGTCTCTATAATAGAAATCTTGGGGGGAGTAAAAAGGCAGATCTTTGAAGAAGTGGAAAGATTCAGAACTAAAAAACAGACAAAAATCACCCAGGAATGAAAGGTTTTCTGTATATCTATCAACTTACAACAGTCATCCCTGTAGGAAGTGTTCATTGTTTTTGTTTTTTTTCCTGAGAATAGAATTGAAAACCTAGATCAGGTGAGTGTGGAGGAGAGGAGCCATATCTGCATGACTGTGTTTGTCTATAGTTGAGCTAATTCCAAGGGCTCCATTTATATTTACTGGACAGCAATGAAACAACCCTACCTGATGCATACATCTGTTTTTTCATTGATTCAAAAATGGTATTTAAGCCACAATGATAAACTGTATTTCACGATGACATCAGGCTATACAACATCTTAACTTTCTCTTTTTGGCAGGATATTGAGATATTTATACTTCGTTCTCACTGATAGAGAACATAAACTTCCATCAAAATATTTCCATATATTTTGAAAAATTTGGGGATCTGGCCTACCAAATATGAGACTTGCATTATGATTTAAGGCAATGTGCTTTGGACAGGGATAAGCAAAATTAAAGTGGAACCGAATAGAGATCTTCAACTGAGTGAGCTAGAATTCTAATCCATGCCTTGTTCTTAGCTGCCAGGTTAACTAGGATAGAAAAGTGGGGATGGAGATGAGTCAGATATACAGATGACTGAACACATTCTTCCTATAATCCATTGAATTTACCGCTTTTTTTTTTTTTACTTTTCCACACTCCCTTGATATATTCTATTCCTTCATTATCCATCTCTCAAACATCTGCAAACCCTTGCCCTCCCTCTACCTTTACCAGACTCTACTAGTAAAACTACAGCACTAGTTAATTTAAATTATCTCACTACTGCAAGACTCTACCACATGGTGAAATATGATAGAAGAAAAATAAAATACAGGTGCAGCAAACCTCTCCTGTCTTGCCTGCTGCTTCCCTCAGCAGAGTATTTCAGTAAATCAACCTGTTCAGTTCCCCAATCTATCTCTCATAAATCCTCTCACTCCTCACATCTCTGGCCTGCATCCCAGCTTTTGGATGCATAAATAAATAAATCTTAAAAAAAAAAGAAAAAGACAAAATCATATGATTGGTAACACCATGAGACTCAATGACCCTTTGTTATATATGTAATATATTTATTATGCTAATTGTTGTCTAGCCTGTGGGATACAAGATTCATAAGAACAAATATATTTTTGCTGGCTTATTTGTTGATGTATCCCACTATTTTCTGTCTAACAGTCATGACTTTTTTTTTTTCAGTCTATTTACTCTTCCACATTCCCACTTAATTATTTCATACATTCTCTTTCCCCAGGCTTCTAGCTTTCTCCCCTTAGCTTCACATTCTGCCAAAGTACTGGGGTTATTTCACTGATTAAATCAAAGTGTTTGGAAATGCTATAATCTCCTGCAATGACATGGGCCACTTATAGGCATCCAGAACCAACCCTCTGCCTTCCCATCTGTTGCTCTAAATAAGCTATCCATGTCCCGTTTGCTGCCAGTCCTTCTGTTTGTATGTTTATATACCATAGATCTCACCTCCTTAAGAATGACATTTTGACACTTTATTTTAGAACACCTCAAATGTATATTAAAGTCAGAAAATACAATAATAATATAATAACAGTATAATGATTTCCCATATACCCATGATTCAGTTCCACAGTTCACAACTCATAAACAATCATATTTCCTTTATACTGACACCTACTTAACACTACTGTCCCTCTCTATCCTTCCCTTGCATTTTGATACCATCTGTAAAAATTTTAGAAATATTTCTAAAAGATATTCTTTTTTTTTTAACTTATATGGAATCGTTCATTATTTCGAATGTCATAAAGGAAGTCAGAACATCACTGCCAGCAATCTATTACTTATTCCATAGAGCCATGCTTCTTTACCACGTGGACTCACCATTATCTTTAGGTGATATCGGTGTTAATAACTATACTTTGCAGAATAGTGCCAAGTTCTTGTGCTAGGTACTATTTCTGTACTTTTCTCTTTTTTTAAATTAGATTATTCAATTATATTTGACATTATTTTTAGTCACCAATTCTCTCTTCGCATAGACAACTTTTGTATCCCAGCTTAATCATCCCTGTTGGCATATATACATGCTATTATTTCTTCAAAAGGTTAGCATGAAAGAAGAAAAAAAAAAATCCCTCTTGATTTCTTTCCCTACCAACTATCAGTGCATTCCTATCTTTTTCCTTATGTCTAAACCTTTAAGATATGTATCTATCACTTTTCCCATTTCCTGTTTTCTTGGTCTCCCTTAAACCAACTCTAATCAGGAGTTTGACCCTTTCACACAACTGAAAATGCCCTTTTAATGGCTACTGATAATCTCTATGTTGATAAATCCAAAGGCCAGTGTTGTCCTTATCTGATGTGACAAATTTAAGCAGTCAAAAATTTATTTTTCTCTCTTCCTTAATATACTTTATTTAATTGGATTCCATGACACCACGTAAATCTTAGATTGTCTTATACTTTACTGGTCATTCTTTCTCAGTCTTCTTTGATGCTTTTCCTCTTCTTTCAATTTCTTAATTAATATTGGAGTTCTCCAAGATTTACTTTGGACTTCTTGGACTATTTTCACTCTCCCAGTAATCTCAGCCAGTCTTAAGGCATTAAATGCCATTTGTATCCAACAAATTCTAAATTTTTGTTTCTAGCCTAGCCATCCCATCTGATGTCACAGTTCATATATACGACTGAATCTTTGACATCTCTATTTGGATGCTTACTATGCCCAACCTTCACTTCTGATCTTTTCCCTAAGTGAGCCCTTTGAGTTGCTTAATAAAAACATTCAAGTGATCTTAACTTGTTTTCTTTTTTCCACACCCCCTATACAGTCTGTGAAAAAATCCTCTTGGCTATATCTTCAAAGAATCTGACCATTTCTCTCTCCTTAGTTATACCACTTTTATACAAGTTGCTCTCATCTGTCACCTAAATTACAATAGTTCTTCATTTGATAACATTGGTTAACAATACATATAAATCTCAGGAATATGGCTTCATAATCTGAGAAGTGTATATACCACATCATGCCCATCACCAAAGTTCTAGTTACCATTCACCACAGGCTGGTTAGTCCTTTTCTGGTATCCACTCCCCACCATCACCCTCTCTTGGTGACCCTCTTTGGTAACCACCATTTGTTGTTAGTCTAGGGTCTGTTTTTATTTCTTTATCTTTGTTTGCTTTGTGGCTTTGTATTCCGTGTATGAATGAAATCATACAGCATTTATCATTCTCTCTTTCTGACTTGTTTCACTTAGCATAGCCCCCTCTAATCCAGCCATGTTATTGCAAATTACAGCCTTTTACCTCTTCTTTATAGATGAATAGTATTCCATTGCGTATATGCTACATCTTTTTTAAAATTTATTTTTTAAATTTTATATATATTGTACATTATTTTCATTTTTGTACAGTGTGTATTTTTCATCCTCGTGAAATTCCTATCACCAGTTCACCCATGCACCATCACCATAGTTCTTGTGTTCTTCCTACCCATTTTGTTCCTTCTCTGTCCTTTTCCCCGAGGGAATGTCTCAGATTTATAGTTGTCTGTTAATTTTGATTTTTAATTTATTATAATTAATTTTTTTCTTAGTCCCTTATTTGTTTCCTCTACAATCCTCCTATAAGTGAAACCATCTGATAATTTTCCTTTTCTTTCTGGCTTAGTTCACTCAGCATAATCCCTTCTAGCTCCATCCATGTTGCTGCAAATTGCATGAGTTTATCTTTTTGATTGCTGCATATTATTCCATGGTGTATATATACCACCTCTTCTAGATCCAGTCATCTATTTTGGGGCATCTGGGTTGTTTCCATAGCCTGCCTATTGTGAAAAGTGCTGTGATAAATGTAGGTGTGCAGGTGTCCTTTTGAATTAGTGTTTTTGTGTCCTTTGGGAAAGATCCTAGGAGTGGGATTGCTGGAGCATATGTGAGCTTCATTTTTAGTAGTTTGAGGAACCTCCACACAGTTTTCCATAGTGGTTGGACCAGTTTTATGCCACATCTTCTTTACCCAACCATCCGTTGTCTCCATATCTTGGCTACTATGAGTAGTGCTATAGTGAACAGAGGAGTGCATGAATCATTCCAATTAGTATTCATATTCTTGAGATAGTTACCTAGAGTGGAATTGCTGGATCATATGGTAGTTCTACTGATATTTTTAAAAAGAAATCTCCAAACTGTTTTACAAAGTAACTGCACCATTTTTCATTTCCTGTTTTTCTGTTTTGTCCCCACACCCTCTCCCGACACTTCTGCCTTTGTTTATTCTCACACCAGCAGCCAGAGTGATTATTCTGTAATGTGAGAGTCTGATCATGTCAATTATCTCTCATAACTCCTTAAAAGCCCCAGTTCACTCGGAGCCATGGACATAAACTGTCTGAACTTATTCTCTACTTCTCTCCCTGCCTCGCATCTCACCTACATTGACTTCTTGGATGTTCCTCAAATGGGAGAAACAGTTTTACTTCAGGCTATTTGTATTGGTTGTTCCCATTGCCCTCGATTCTCTTTCCCCAAATATTCATGTGACTAAATCCCTTAGCCCCTACATGTCGCTTCTCAATTACCATCTTCTCAGTGAAACCAATCCAAACTTCCCTTGTAGAAATTTCATTCCAATCCCCAGAACTCATTTATCCTTACTTTACTTTGGGTTTTCTTCCCACAGCATTTATTACCTTCTAGTTTACCATCTAATTTATGAGTTTATTATTCTTACTGTTTATCATCACCTCAGTAGTTTATAAGACCCAAAAAAGTTAAGCTATTTTTTCTCAGTCTTATTCAAATGAGATAACCAATGTTTGCTGCCACTCTTACAATTTGCCAGGGTAATTGAGGATTATAGAAAACAGGATGTCATTTGTGCCTCCCAATAAAGTGAAAGTAAACCAGTACTAAACTATTCAGATATATATAGTCTTTTGTAAAGTTATAGAACCCTTCACACAAAAATAATATTCCATTTGGGTCTCAAAACAAGAGGCATGCTTAAGTTAAACAAATGGGGAACTATTATTCTCATTTTAAAGGTGTGGAAACGGATTCCCATTGAATAAGGGAATTTCCACACAGCAAGGAAACAATGGAATTCAGATTTCAACCTTGTGTGACTCAGGCCACCCTTTCAAGATCCCTACAAAAGAATACTGCAAGCCTAAGGCTATGTCTCTCTATGTTTCTAGTCCCCACTGCACTAGAAGTCTCCTTAAATGTATATTGACTAGATCAAAAATTTTAAGCTATAGCATGAAAGATTTGTATTGTAAAAGAGATTCTTAGAGTAAGCTTCAAAAGGAAGCACAAGTGTCATCATCAAAATATTTAAAAATAAATCTTTAATATATTATTATGATCTAATATAGTATATTATACAATATTTTATATTATATTAAAGTATGAATTAATTAAAGTATGAATTTAGAGTGTGTGATGGACTCAGTTGAACTTTAGTTTAACAATAATATCTTTGTTGTCTTTTCCCCTCTAAACTGTAGTAGCTAATAATTCTCATACTTTCCATATCTGAAGAGAAACACCTTTGACTATCAGATTTGCCATGTGGCTATACTTAGCTATATTTATTTCCATTATTTTCTGCCACATGTGCTTTTCAACCTCTACCTAAATGTTCTATCTCCCCTATCAGAGTTTATAGATTTTGTTTTCCCCTGTCTTCTTTCAAATATTTCCATCTTCCATTTTTCTCCAAAAATTATTTTTAAAAAACTTCTTACTGCTTGAAAAGCAAGCCAAAATATCCTTTCCACCTTTGACCTCTTCTCCTAAAAAATAATATCCTTTGGACTTATTCTTCCTTTGTTCATTATAAAATTCATTTAACTAATTTGGTAACAGCACATTCAAAATCAAAAGATTTTGAAGATGAGAGGAGTGCTAATTCAACTCTCTTACACTTTCATCAGCCAGGGTGGACTTGTAAAGACTTGACAAAACTTGAAGCATTTGAGGAGTGTTTGTTACCAATTACAATGCCACATCATTTCCAGGAGCATAGAGTAATGGCACATTGAGTGTTCCAAGGTCACATTGCCTCATGGAATACTTGTTCTCTGTGAGGATACTGAGAACTGTTGGGTAGACAGGGAGGGCTGTAGGGTGCCAAGGTTAGAGATAAAATGATTAAGCATGAGCTAGGGTCACTATGCTTTAGGTCATTTACATTGACTTACACTTAAAATCACGCTAAAACTGTACCTTTTTAAAATGCTCTACTTTGCCTCAATAAAAATATTTGTTAATACCACATTAAAACATGTACAGTAACGTAACAAAAAAGAAAAGTGACATTAGGTCTGCATTTGATGTTATTTCTCAATCACTTATAGCACTCTGTCCTACCTCTAAAACTGTGGCATCCTGGGGGTTGTTCACACACTTTAAATGACGTTGTGAAGTGTTCATAAATCTACCAAAGCAAAATTAACTTGGGTTTTCAATTATGTGTGTATCAGTTTTGGATTTCTACTCATATCATGTGAAATCTATGACTCTCTTTATCCCCTTTCTTTGCTTTCTTTTTCTTTTTCTTTTTTTTTAGGACTTATTTATTTATCATACAAGAGCTGGGGAACAGGCCAGAGTCGTGGGAGGCCAGAGATTCACCAGAGACAGGGTGGGTAGCAGAACAGGCAAATCGACTGAAATACACTGCTGAGGGAGCAGCGGGCAAGGCAGGCGAGGTCTGCTGCGCCATGTGGGTCCCCTCCCTGGTTGGGGATTGAACTTGCGCTGCTGTGCAGCGAACTTCACAGAAGGGCGCTCAACCTACTGCGCCACCAGGGAGGCCCAGTTTTCTCTTTCTTTATTAATTTTTTTTGAGATACACATAAAAGAATATAGAGATACACATAGAAGAATATAGAGACCCCCAATAGCAAGATATTGCATTTTTTTGCGACTAAATTCATAAAGGGTACTGGTGTGTAGTTCTTTTCTTTTTCTTTGAATCTTGGTTTCAGTATCAAGGCAATTACATATTGTAAAATACACTGTAAAGTATTCCCTAAATTTGTGTTTTCTGCAAGAGATTATAGATTATTTGAACATTCTTTTAAACTTCTATTTTGATTTATCTGCAATGGCTTCGTTCTGTGTTGTGGATATTGTCACTGAAGTTATCTAAAGGGTTTTGACTATGGCTATTAGTATTGCTTTTTGAGTGGTTCTGATTATTATATATATCTACTATATATATATATAATACATATCAGAGCCTTACTGTTGTCATCATTTCACCTGTTCAAGTGATGTATAGAAATTTCATCTCCCTTATATTCATTTATTCTTTCCCATTTATAATGTTATTGTCTTACAGATTTTTCTCTACACACATTTAGAAACATACCAGGCAGTGTGGTTAAATTTTTTTATAAATTTTTGCCTCAACCTTCAAAAATATTTAGAAAACCCAGTAGTAGAAGGAAAGTCTATTGTTATCATTAATTTTGCTTACTATGTTCTTATCTGATATCCCAAGACTTTTACTTTTATCATTTTTTTTCCTGTTCAAATAAACTCCTTTATTCAGTTACTGTAGGTCAACTGGTATCAGATTCCTTTACTTTCCCTTTATCTGAGGATGTCTGCTTTCCATTCATTCCTAAATTATAGTTTCACTGGATATAGGATTCTGGGTTGAGAATTCTTCTCTTTCAGTACTTGAAAATAATGTGCTACTTTCTTCTGTGCTCCATAGGTTCTGATGAGAGCACCACTGTCATTCAAATAATGTTCTCCTGTTGCAATATGTCATTTCTTATGGTCATTTTCAACATTTTTTCTTTATATTTCTAAATATATAGTATATATATATAGTATATATAGTATAAAGTATATCTTTATACTTCTTTAAAAAAGATTTATTTATTTATGCATACAAAGACTGGGGTACAGGCCAGAGTTGCAGAGGGGGAGAGGATTCAACAGAGACAGAGGGGAACAGAACAGGCAGAACGACTGAAACACACTGCTGAGGGGAGCAGCAGGCACAGCAGGAGCGGTCTGCCATGCCATGTGGGTCACCCTCCCTGGCCAGCAGCAGGGATCGAACTCATGCTGCAGTGGCTGCAGTTTGCTCCCTAGTGCTTTGCTTAACCCACTGCGCCACCAGGGAGGACCTATCTTTATACTTTTAAAGCAGTTTTAGGTTTATAGCAAAATTTAGCTCCTGTGCCCATACAGACATAGTGTTCCCATTACCAACATCTCCCAGCAGAGTGGTACCTTTGGTACAACTGATCAACCTAATTAACTAAGATATAACCACCCAAAATTTGTAGATTACTTTGGGGTTCATTATTGGTGTATGAGTTTGGGGTTCATTATTGAGGTTCATTATTATTCTATGAGTTTGGGGAAAAGTATAACAACATGCATCTATCATTACAATATTATACAAGTTATTTTTTACTATGGTAAAATTCTTCTGTATTATATCTATTCATCTCTGCCTATTTAGCCCCACTCCCAGATCCTGGCAACGACTGATTCATCTTTTTAAATTTAATTTTAGTTTAGTTTTTTCTTTAGTGTTTTATAATATTATTTAAGTGTTCATCATTAAAAACCAACATGTATACATATTACTTTACTCATCTTTTTACAGTCTAGTTTTGCTTTTTACATGTCATATAGTTGGAATCAGGCATTAATTAGTCTTTTAAGATTAACTTCTTTTGCTTAATAATATGAAGTTAAAGATCTCCCATGCCTCTTCTTTTCTTGATATCTCATTTATTTTCAGCAATGATTAATATTCTATTATCTGGAATACCACAATTTATACATTTACTTGCTAAACAATATCTTGGCTGCTTCAAAATTTTGTCAATTATGAATAAAGCTGCTATAAACACCTGTGTGCAAGTTTTTGTGTGAACACATATTTTCAACTCCTTTGGGTAAATACTGTGGAGTTTGACTTCTTGGTATGTGGTAAGAGTTTTTTTTTTTTTTGTCAGAAACTGCTAAAATCTTCCAGAATTGCTGTAACCTTTTGTATCCTCTCTAGCAATGAATGAGAGCTTCTGTTGCTCCACATCCTAATTAGCATTTGGTATTGTCAGTGTTCCAGATTTTGGTCATTTTAATAGGTGTGTAATGGTAGCTTATTGTTATTTTAATTTGCATTTCCTGATGAGAAATGATGTGTAGCATATTTTCATATGCTTACTTACCATCTGTATAATTTCTTTGTGAGGTATCAGTTAATGTCTTTGGTCCATTTTTCAATCTGGTGGATTGTTTTCTTATAGTTAAGTTGTAAGAGTTCTTTTTATATTTTAGATAGCAATCCTTTTTAAGATATGTCTCTTGAAAGTATTTTCCCCAATTTGTAGCCTGTCCTCTCATTTTCCTTTGATAATATCTTTCACAGAGTAGATGTTTTTTATTAATTATTATTATTTTAAAGATTTATTTATTTACATACACAAGAGCTGAGGTACAGGCCAGAGGTATGAGGGGCGGGTGAGAGAATTCATCAAGGACAGAGGGGGCACAGAACAGGCAAATCGACTGAAATACACTGCTAAGGGGAGCAGCAGATAAGACAGGAGAGGTCTGCTGGCCATGTGGCCCACCTCCCTGACTGGGGATGGAACTCCTACTGCAGTGGCTTCGGGTAGCTTCATAGTGTTGTGCTTAACCCCTTGTGACACCAGGGAGACCCTGGATGTTTTTTTATTTTAACAAAATCCAGTTTATCAATTATTTATTTCATAAATCACACCTTTGGTATTGTATCTAAGGGCATCTAAGTTTTTTCTTGTTAGCTTTTAGGAGTTTTATAGCTGCATTTACATTTAGGTCAATGATCCATTTGGAGTTATATTTGTGAAGGCTATAAGCTTTGTGTCACTTTTTTGCATGTGGATGTCTAATTGTTCTAGCACATTTAGTTGAAAAGACTATTTTTGCTCCATTGCATTGTTTGCTTCCATATTTGTGTAATCTATTTCTGCACTTTTTCTTCTGTTCCAATGATCATTCTTTTGACAATATGACACTGTCTTATTACTGTTGCTTTACAGTAGTCTGGAAGTCAAGTAGTGTTAGACCACCTTTTTCTCTTCCTTTAATATTGTGTTAGCTACTGTCAGTCTTTTACTTTTCCATATAATCTTCAGAATCAATTTATCTATATCCACATAATAATTTTCTGAAATTGTGCTTAGGATTGCATTGAATCCATAGATCAAAGTTGGGAAATACTGATATTTTGTTTATTGCATTTCCTGATGAAAAATATTGAGTATTCCTAAAAATAAATATGGAATAACTCTTATATAGTTCTTTGAAATCACTAATTAGAGCTTTCTATTTCTCCTCATACAGATTATATACATGTTTTGTTAAACATATCTAAATATTTTATTAGGGGAATTGCTAATGTAAATGACACTGTGTTTTAAATTTCAAATCCTATAGGTCATTGCTAGTTTATACACAAATTATTGACTTTTGTATATTGATAGCCTCCAGTCTTGTTATAATCACTATTAATTTGAGAAAGGGTTTTTTTTTTGTCAATTATTTGGGATTTTATACATGTCATCTATAAACAAAAACATTTTAATTTCTTCCTTCCAAATCTGTCACATTTTGTTACCATTTTCTTATCTTATTTCATTAACTAAGACTTCAATCACAATTCATGCAATGTGAAGAAGGGCACCTTCTATGTCAACACACTGCATTTAGCACAGTTAATAAAATAGAGACCCAGAGGTCTCCCTGGTGGCCCAAGAGGGTAAGCGCCACACTATGAAGCATCTGCAGCCACTGTAGCGCGAGTTAGATCCCTGGCCAGGGAGGTGGCCCACATGGTGCAGCAGACCTCTCCTACCTTACCTGCTGCTCCACTCTGCAGTGTATTTTAGTCAGTCTGCCTATTCTGTTCCCCACGCTGACTCTGGTGAATCCTCTCACACACCACCACTTCCACCTCCTCTGGCCTATGCCTCAGTTCTTGTATGCATATATAAATAAATCTTTTTTTAAAAAAAAGATAGAGACCCAGCATTCAGGTATGCAAAATAGCTATCTACAAAGAGAAAAATAAGCAAGTAATTAAAATACAATGTAAAACATAAAGATGTATATATAGAAAGTATATGGGAGTTAGTACATATCATTTGCATAGATAACTTATGCCCTCAGCCTTGATATACAATGCTAATATATAATTTTGTTGGCTAAAGGAGACTTTCTGTTTTAAATACAAATTTTGAGAATTAAAAATGTACTTGAATCACAAATTCAGATACTCAAAAACTTTACTTTCAGAATTGAAACATATACAAAAGAATAATTTATGCATGCTAAGTTTTATGAAACATCCACTATTTTGTATTAAACCTCCAGCATTCTAAAATACCCTTTAAATTTTTTGTTTTCATATAAGAAATTCTTAAATGATTTTTTTTCCTTTAAAACAACCATTTTAGTTTGGCGTATTTCTCTCTAGGCTTTGTCTAATATGCATATATTCGAGACCTGAGCTCCCAGACCCCAAAGAATTTTATACCATTTTTAGTCTAATAAATATTGTTATGATAGGGTTTTACAAATAATCTATTCTCACTATAGCTTGACCAAAACTGCATTTTTTTCAAAGCAACATAGAAAATCCATGGATAAATCCTTCATGAGCTATTTATTTAAATCTTGAAGATTGTGAGTAATAAGTCATTGCCCACATAGACATATTTTGCATAGAAGAGAATTGAAGAGAGACAATGAAAAAATGTCATACTCAAATTCTTATGGAATAGGGAGGTCTCAACTGCAAAATGGTTTCACTAGATATAAAATAATAGTTATTATATGATAATCCTGTTTAGTTTTCTTTATCTCTTGACTAAAAAGAAAAAAGTCCTCCCTTCTTCACCTGCCTTCCTTCCTCTCCTCTCTGAATAGAATAGTGTTGATGCCCCCAATGTCTGGTCCAGTAGGCACTTAAGAAAATAGTTTAAATGAACAAATATAAAATTAAACCTTCTTTTTCATGCAAGAGAATTGGTACTCTTGAAGAGCAAGAAAAATAAGAAGTGAAGGCAACAATTTTTTGACTTATATTCTATGTATTGAGTTTTGACCTAAATATTATAATATTCAATGCTCAAGTAATTCTATAACTATCAAAATCTTTTAATTCCTAATGAGGAAATAAAGGCTTAGTGAGAATAATTTACTGAAGAATCATGCATGTTTACAAACCAGTAGCCAAAACAGAAACCCAGATTTTTCTGACTAAAAAGCCTAGGTGCTTTCTCCATATACAAAGTGACATTCAGAGAGAGGGAAAACATTTAAATTTAACTGCTTAGTGGGGAAAGTGAAAATGTTTGGTTTTCAATTCAAAGGTCAATTTCCCTCATGAACCATACTGGTTCTTTTGAAAGAGTCCAGGTAAAACAATTTCATCATGTATCTTTGCCTCTTGCACATATCGGTAAGCATTCCTTTGCTATTATGATTTCTCCAGAGGTCTTTCACCTTGCTGAGAGAAGTTCCAAGTGGGACAAAGGACTACAGCTGTGAAGGCACTCCCTGAAAATCTTTTGTTTAATCTTTTTAAAGAGTGACAATTAGTATTTTTCATTTAAAAATGTTTATTGAGTACTCTTAATGTGCAAGATATTGATAGAAGTTTTGGACTACAAATGATGAACCAGGTGCCCATGAAAGTTAAGCCTGTGGGAAATCTTTGAAGATGAAGAGTGTTACAATAATTGAAAGTCCTTTATGGGTTTTGCCACTGGAAGTGTCAGTACTTGTAGTTTTTAATTAGCTTATAGTGATAGTTTATGAGACACCTTACAGTTTTATAATTAAATGGGCTCAGCTAGGTGTTCTCATCTTAAGAGGGTGCAGTCAGATGCTGGCTGGGACTGCAGTCATGTGAAGGCTTGATTGGCTGGGTGTTTGAGATACCCACTCACAAGTCTGATATTTTAAAATGCTGATTGAGGGACTGATTGTTCAGCTGAGTCAAGTCATATGACTTCTCCATATGTCTTAGGCTTTTCATAGCTTGGTGGCTGGGTTTTGAGAGCATGGGGGTCACCATAGTTCAGAGTGTGTTCTTCATCTTAAACATTCTCAAAGCCTATTTTGTCAGGCAGACCTCCCAGAGGAATGTAGACATCTCTGCTTACCACATCAGGGTTCCTTATATCACTTTCTGCCTTGCTCAGCAATCTCCAACCACAGTGTCCTTCTTTCTGTACTTCAAATATTCTTTTTTTAAAAAAGATGTATTTATTTTATCGTACAAGAACTGGGGTACAGGCCAGAGGTGCAGTGTGTGAGGAGAGGGTGAGAGGATTCACCAGAGACAGACTGGGGAATAAAACAGGCTGATCGACTAAAACACACTGCTGAGGGGAGCAGTAGGCGAGGCAGGAGAGGTCAGCTGTGCCAATGTGGTCACCTCCCTGGCTGGGTATTGAACTCACACTGCAGTGGCTGTGGACAGCTTCATAGCACTGCGACTTAATCTCTTGTGCCACCAGGGAGGTCCTCAAATGTTCTTTGAACAAGCTGGTCCCTCCACCTTCTTCCCTATAACTGTGTCCCCCATACCCACCTTTTCCTAATTACACATTTTTTAAAAAAAAATATCCCAAATTATTATCAGTCAATAATAATACATCTTTAGTAAAGTTTAACCATCTTATTCTTCTATTTTTTTTCTTAACTTTAGTGAAATAAGTAGTTATGTGTCACCTAGTGACACTATGGTCAATGACCATATACCACTGTGGTCCCAATAGTCAATACTATGTAGCCTAGGTGTGTAGTAGGTTACATTATCCAGATTTATGTAAATACACTCTATCATGTTTATAAAATGCTGAAATCACCTGATGATGTACTTCTCAGAACACATCCCCATCATTAAGCAACATGTGACTGTATAAACTCACAGGAAGTTAAAAAAGTTTTAGTGACATGTGTACCCTTTATCTAGCTCCCTCCAGTGATAACATTCGTAACTATGGTACAAAATCAAACCTAGGACATTGACATGGTATAATATTGCCATTAGACTATTCCAGTTTCTTAAAAATTAAAATTTGCTTTCTTTTACAAAATTATGAACACAATAGCCAAAGGATTTCTCCCCCCCCCCCCCCTTTTTTTTTCCTGTAGAATGAGTAAGTCNTTTGCTTTCTTTTACAAAATTATGAACACAATAGCCAAAGGATTTCTCCCCCCCCCCCCCTTTTTTTTTCCTGTAGAATGAGTAAGTCTGGGTCACAGGTCTCTTTAATAATGATGGACTTCTCTTCCTATTTTTGAATAGATTCTCTATTAACAAAGGACTTTCCAGCTGCTAATTTGTGATAAAACAAAGCTGACCCAGAGGAAGATGCATATTAGATTAAAAAAATAAACAAATAAAACTTGGCAAAAGAGTACCTAACTTCTATTACATGCCAAGGACTTTGCTAAACATAAGAACAAAGTGATACAAAGACACAGTCCTTTTCTCAGGGGGCTCACAAACTGGGAGCAGGTATCTTAAATAGAGACATTAAAAAAAAAAGTCCAAAAGACATCTTATTATTGAGACCTGGGAATAAATAGCTGCTTTGTTTGTCAGGAAACAGATTGAAGCACACTTTGGCTTAAATCCAGAAGTTGATTCTGGTGAATCAAATAGAAGGACCATCTTTGTTTAGAATTGAGTATAGCTGGATAATCCTAGGATGGAACTAAGATAACAGAAGAGTTGAACTCAAGTGACCAGTACACACTGGGAACCAGCTGTGTTTAGGAAACTCTGAGGGTCACAATTCCAAATGTCTTTTACTATGTCACCTTCAAGTCATAAGAACAACTCATCTTCCACCTGAAAGAGTTGCTCGTCTTCATCAATATCACAAACTCATTCTAGCAAGTTTTTCTCATCCCTTGTTCACATCTAGACTATTGATGTTTCTTCAGCCACCTGTTCTCTGTTCTTACTAGCCCAACTCAGAGCCACATTACCCTACCCTATTTTTTTTCTTTAAATGAAAACATCTGATTTTCGCTTCCATGTTTTAAGGCTTGTAGCAAGCTTCCCAAGTCAGCTGTAACAAATTTATCACAAATTTGATATTTTAACTTCATAGAAAACAATGTGAAGGTTCCTCCAAAAATTGAAACTATCATATACCCAGCAATCTCACATGTGATATACATCAGAAAGAAATGAATATAGCAATCACATGTTTATGACAGCACTATTCACATTAACATGAATATGAAAAACAACTTAAATAAGAAATGTAATATAGGTATATCACAGGTATACACACAACACATACACAATGTAATATTGTTCAGTCATAAAAAGAAGGCATCCTGCCAGCCGTGATAGCATACATTAACCTCCAGAGCTTTATTATAAGTGAAATAAGTCAGACAAGACAAAATTTTTTGGTGGAATCTTTAGAATTCTCTATATATATGATATGGCCTACAAAGATAAGTTTACTTCTTACTTTCTTATTTGGATGCTCTTTAGTTCTTTTTCTTGCCACATTGCTCTGGCTAGGACTTTCCAGTGCCATGTTGAAGAGGAGTGGTAAGGGTGGGCACACTTGTTTTGTTTCTGATTGTAGAGCAAAATTCTCAATCTTTCATCATTATGATGTTACTTGTAGGTTTGTCATATATGACCTTTATTTCCTCTATGCTCATTTGGTTGAGTTTTATCATGATAGGATGCTGTATTTTATCAACTGCTTTTTCTGCATCTATTGAAATGATGTGATTTTTAATTCTACTGTGTGTCACATTTATCGATTTGCATGTGTTGAACCACCCTTTCATCCCACGGATAAATCCCTCCTGGTTATGGTGTACAGTGCCTATATGCTGTTAAAATCTACTTGCATTTTGTTGAGAATATTTGCATTTATATTCATCATGATTACTGGCCTGTATTTTTGTTTCTTTTTAGTATATTTTTCTGACTTTGGTATCAAGGCAATGCTGGCCACATAAAATGAGTTTGGAATGTTACATAGTCTACATTTTCAGGAAGAGTTTGAAAAAGATTGAGAAGTCTTTAAATGGCCTGTAGAATTCACCAGTGCAACTGTCTGGTCCTGGGCTTTTCTTTTTGGGAGGTTTTTGATTACTAATTGAGTCTCCTTACTTGTTATTCATCTATTGAGACTTTCTCTTTTTTCTTTACTGTATATAGATGGGCAGGACATGTTTCTAGAAAGCTGACCATTTCATCTAAAGTTTTCATTTGCTTGTGTATAATTGTTCATATTAGTCTGTTTTGAATGTTAATATTTTTGTGGTATCAACTTTAATTCCTGATTTTAATTACTTAAGGGGTGTGTATGCATGTATGTTTGGTTCTGGCTTAATTTTTGTCATTTTTGTTTACCTTAGTTTTGTTGATTTTTTTAAAATGTTTTTATGATCTTTATTTCCACTCTAGTTTTTGTTATTTCCTTCCTGCTGCTAACTTTGGGCTTAGTTTGTTTTTCTTTTCATATTTCCTTGAGTCACAAAGTTAGACTGTTTAAGATCTTATTTTTTTCTTAACATAGGCGTTTACCTTTCTCTAACTTCACTCTAAGAACTGCTATTGCTGTTTTTCAAGGTTTTGGTATATATTTCTATATATCCATTCTTTCATTTTAGTTTGAAGACCTTATTTTAATATTTCTTACAAGGCAATCTAATTTCAATGAATTCCCTGAGCTCTTGTTGGTTTTAAAGCTTTTCTTTTTTATTTCTGAAGGACAGCTTTCCTGGACAGAGTATTCCTGGATGGCAGGATGATTTGTTTTTATTTTTTCAGCACTTTGGAGATACCATCTCACATTCTTCTAACGTTTTTTGCTGAGAAATCTGTTGATAGTATTATAGGGTGTTCCTTGTAAGACACAAGCTTTTCCACCACCCCCTTACTGCTTTTATGATTCTTTGTCTTTATTTTATTTATTGTCTTTAATTTTATTTTAATGTGTCAGAGAGAATATATATTGATTTTGTGTAGTGATCTTTAAACTTTACAAACATGGATATTTTCTCTCTCCAGTTTGAAGAGTTCTCAGTCATTATTTCTTTAAACCACCTTCTCTTCTTCTGGAAACCCAGTAAGTTATAAATCAATCCTTTCGGTGGTATTCCACACATCACGAAGTTTCTCTTTATTCTTTTCTATTCTTTTTACTTTGTCCTACTCTGTCTGGATTTTTTTTCTTGCCTCTTTTTCTTTCTTTATAAATATTTGACATTAATTGTGGTCCCCATGGATTTCCCACTAGCATTTGGATAATTTCATATTTCCTCTCTCAGATTCTTTCTTTTGATGGACCTCTTCTGTTATTGATGTTTTATTGCATTTTTCACTTCATTCATTCTGCTCTAGAATTTGGTTCTTTTTTTAATATTTTCTATGTCTTTGTTAATCTTCTCATTTTGTTAGTTTATTATTTTCTTGATTTTGTTTAATTGACTGTTTTATTACAGTTCATTAATTTCCTTAAAATAAACTATTTTGGGTTTTGGGGTCAGTTAGTGGAAGATTATTGTGATGCTTTGTTGACATCATATTTACTTGATTTTTTATGTTCCTTGCAATTTTGCATTGCCATGTCCCCACTGAAGTAGCATTCATCTCCTCCTGTCTTTATTAACTGAAGAGAAATATCATCAGTCCTGCCAGTGACTTGGAGTCATTCTCAGATAGTTGGATACACCTAATCCATGCTTTTTACTCCCTCTTGTGGCAGAATTCTTTTTCCCCCGTCTTTATATGTATTTGACATCAATTATAGTCCCCATTGAATTCCCACCATTTCACCAGTGCACCATCGCCTCAGTCCTTTGTGCTCTTTTTCCCTTCATTCCAGTCTCTTTCCCTCCCCCCTCCCACAAAGTAACTCTGATTTGTCTTTGTCTTTTTGTTTTTGTTGTGTTGTGATTTTTTTTAATTGTTATTTTTCTTTTCCTTGACCCCTTTTTCGGTTCCTTTATATTTCTCCTAAAAGTAAAACCATCTGATGTTTTTCTTTTGTTGTGGCAGAATTCTTAAGTTTGTATGTCTTCTCCCAACACCATAATGTACCAGATCATGAACTAACTGCCTCCTTTTAGATTTTCTACAGGTGGCAGTAAAGCTCAGCTTTGTGGTCTCTCTCTGACCCACAGTTTCAGGCCAATCTTCTGTGAATGCTCACTAGCTGTCTGTGAAATCTTGCTTTTATCACTTCCATTGGTAGTATGCACAGAGAACTGGTCAAAGGGTGACAGTGTATGTGTATGGGTGAGTCAAATTGGGTGCTCATGGCAAGTGGGGTAAATCTATAGGCAAGGCATTTCCAGCAGTTCATGGAGGAGGTATTTCTTGATAAAGTCCACAACACAGCTAGGAGGCTCCACAATCCTTTAATACCTTCTGAGTGTCTTATGTATCACTCTCCCAGTCAACTCTCAACCACATAGTGTCACTCAGCTCAGTACTCTGGGTGGGGTGAGAGAGAAGTGAGCCTTTTTGGCAATTTTCCATACAGCTAAAGAAACCAGGTGTTCACTCATGTGCACTCAGTTTTCTCCTGCAAGAGAAATCATGGCTGAAACGTATTGGCACTGACCTGAGTACTGAGAGAAGATTGGTGTGAGTAAGGTCAAGCTGGTTTTCTTGTCCTTGTCAGTGAATTCATACTCACATTTTCCCCCCTTCAATAGTAACCTGCAACTTCTTTGGAAACCTAGATTTCCATACTCTCTTTTTCATGGGTGACTGTCTAAGGCAGGGTCTTCCACAGGCCTCTGAATCAAAGCTAAGGGATAAGAGCTTATTCATGGACTACTACAGGGTCTGTAGTCAGTATCAAAGTCTGTCTGTCTGTCACCCAACTTGGTGGTGGGAGAGATTCTTTTCAAGTCTTTTGGTGAATGGTGCTGGATCCCAGAGCTCCCATGAAGGTACTTTTGTCTATGGACAGAAGTTATTGTTATTGAGGAGGAAGACAAAAATAAGGGACATCTTATTGCACTGTGATGCCAACATCACTCCTCAGAAGTATGTGGCTTTACTTTGCATTCCTTCCATTATTGAAATCATACAGGGTTTTTTTTTCTTATATATTTTTTTCTTTAGGAATTTCCTGACCTTATCCTTTGCTTATTTTTTCATGGAGGTAATAACATTTTTCCTTTCAAATTCTTTTTATATTAAGGATGTTAATTGTTTATAGTAATATGGCAAATATTGTTCCTAGCTTGTGCCTTTCAATCTTATTTTTAAGTCATCATGTTTGCATGATAATGTGTTTAAAATTATGGAATTTTAAACATCTGCAGCCAGAAAGATAGACTTTGGAAACTGTTCAATTATTGTGAAATGATTTGTAATCAAATCAGAAAAAAATTAAATAAATAATATATTTTTTAAGAAATTTAAAGTTTTTTAAAAATTATTTTTAAATTTTTATTTTAAATTATTTTAAAATTTAAAAATATTAACATCCTGTAACAGTCCTTTATAAGAATAATGGAAAATGTTTAATATACATCAGAGTATATACTTCACAATTGTGCATTCTTTGTCCCAACCAAACCCCTAAAATCTTGTATCAGTCTGTGTGGTTGGAAAGCCATCAAAATGTGGAAATTCAAGAATCAACTGGATCACACCCCCAAAATTATAGGCAATATTGCATTTGAGAGAGAATATATTTACAGAGATTTTAGACATGTTGACTTCAGTCATACATATAAAAGTTTAGTTTTATTATAGGCATTTTACTGCAAACATAAAATATTTTTTGTTACTTTTATAGTCTTTTAGCAAGGCAGTCAGTTACTGTCCAAATAAGAAAATATAAACAAAAATCGTACATTTATTAACAAAATCTACTTTGAATTATTCTATAAATTTTATAATGCAATTGGAAAACATTATTTCACTCCACTTAGAGATGTTTCTTTCTGTTCATTAAAGTCTCTCAAGACTTTGAAATTGGTAGAATGATCTTCAATTATGACAGGAAATGTTAAATGGGTAACTCACATTTTCACTTTGACTAAATGCCATATTTTTACTCCAATACAAAGTATTTAACAGCTTATATGCTCACAGTTCACTAGCGCTTGACTCCAGACTGAACACTGACCATGGAAAAATAGATGCCTTTCTGTGCCAGCAGCTGCTGGTGTGTGCCCTGCTCCTTGACTTTGCCGTTCTGAAACACCACTATCACATCTGCGTTCTGGATGGTGGACAGGCGGTGAGCAATGACGATGCAGGTGCGGCCTTCTCTGGCTTTGTCCAGGGCTTCTTGGACAATCTGTTTGATAATAACAAATTAATTCTGGCAAAAATAGTCCTCTCCCTTTAATTCCTCCTCAAAAATAGGCCTCAAAATTAATTTCTTCACAATAGGTTCTTTAACAATGGTGTCAGTGAATTATAATACCAATTTCACAAAGCAAGAGATTTGTTGTATTAGCAGAATATTTAACTAATATAGCTTAGGTTTGAGGCAGGAGTTAATCCATCCAATAATAATTACCTAACCTCATTAAGGTGAGTTAAATCTTAGTACAAATCACTCAGGTGAAGTGGATCCTAGACAGAAACAAACTTGCCTTCTTTCTTATTATCTAGACAACTGAGGAAAGATGTTGACAGTTGTGTTAGGTATGACAGAGATCAGGCACCCAGAACATTTGTTGGAGGCAAAGTATATTTAATAATTGTAAAACATTTAGTGATGTGCTAGCCACAGAACATCCTTTAATGCAACATTCTATTACAGCTCTACAGCAAATTCAGAAAGGCCTCACATCCATTGAAAACAGCTTTTAATTCCAGCATTTTAAAAATGGGGAATTAGTTTTTCTTTCAGGTACCTGAATATTCAGTGTTTTTTTTAAAAAACTGAAAATGATTATTAATATTGATCTTACAGTATTGATAGATTTTTTAAATTTTATTTATTTTTTTACTTGTCTGACTTTTTTATTAATATAAAATATTTTAAAATTTACATATACTTGCCATAAATTGTAATCCCCATGTATTCCCCATCACCATCTCATCAGTGCACCATTACCTCAGTCCCTCGTGCTCCCATCTTCCCTCAACCACAGTACTGATAGATTTTAAGATTGCATACCCTCCAACATTTTCATATAATAGTTGAGGAAAAGTTGCCAGCAGAAATGGCAAATATGCCTCCTGTATGAAGTTTCTTAGTTCAAACTGATTCTATGTACTGTAAGTCTAATTTGTATTTTCTCATCTTAATTGTCTTGAATAACAGCTACAGAAAGTGTTTAAATTCCATTGAAAGCTGACACAAGTAACAATAAACATACCTGTCTAATTTTTTTCTCTACTGTAGAAGATTGAGGTATAAATGTAATCTTTTAAGAACAACTGACTCAACTGTCAATGAGTCCAATTTAAATTCTTACCTTCTCACTTTCTGTATCCAGAGCTGATGTAGCTTCATCCAAAAGCAAAATGTGAGGCTGTCGAACAAGTGCTCGAGCTATGGCGATGCGCTGTTTCTGACCGCCAGAGAGCTGAGTGCCTTTGTCTCCTACTCTGGTGTTGTATTTCTGTAAATAGTGTTTTGTTATTGTGAAAATAATAACAGTTTGATAATAAAGTTAAAAAAAGTGTCCTTAACAACATAAACACTTCCATGCACACAAAAACTTTAGGCTTAGAAGCTAAGAGTGGGTTTACAGAGGTGTAAATGACAAGATTTGATCTCTCTTCTTGAAAACAGGTGTTTGAAAGTCATGTTTCAGTATAAACAAGTCAACATCTTTATGAGGAAAAACATTATAATATTAGTCTGTTCCAGTCTCCTGTTTTCATTATATTTGGGACAAAGCTTGGTGAGAGAAAGTATATTTGTCTCGAATAGGCACTGCAGAATAAAGAAATTGAAGCTCATTTTATTTATAACCAACAGGTGGCACCCTCTGCATTCTTTTAAAGTGAGGAAGGGAAGAAATTCTTGGTCTGATAGCCTGTTAGTGCCTGTTTTTGTAAAACCATTTCCTCAGGCACCAATACCCAGATCACAAAGCACAAGACCCAAGCAGGTATCACACTGCTGTAGGGGGTGTCAGGAGTGCAGACCTGAAGGTGAAGATATGGAGGTAAGGGCCATTTCAAATTCTACATAATTTACTCAAAGTCAACAACAAACAAGCCAAGGAGTGAGCCCCTCCCAAAGTCTCTGTCAGTGCAACCTCTGCACTGACATGGGGCAGCAGGTGGCTTCTTTTTGCCAACTCTCTGTCCCTCTGCAGGGCAGCAGCCTTCCTGCCTGCCTGTGACCTGTACCATGTCAGGGTTTCTCTTCAAAGACTTCCCTCTGCTGAGGCAGCTCTCCTCAGAGCCACCAGCCTATGAAGACCCAGGCCTCTCTTATAGCAAACCTGTCCCTTTTGGGGCAGCCCTTTCTGCTCATTTGTGTCTATGCAAGTGTCCTTTAGTCTTCTTTCCCTTTTATAATAAAATTGCCCTTTTGGATATAACGAACATCTCTGTGTTGAGGAGAAACTCGCCTGGGAACTTGCTGGTGAAAGGGGAGATCTGGTGAAGTCTTTCCCAGAGTGAACCCAAGGACCCCACCCCTCAAACCCAACAACTCCAAAAACGACATCATTAGTATTGCCTGGCTATTAAAACACAGAATGCTAAAGTCCCTGATTCTGGGGCAGATTCTGAGCTGAAAATTTGCATTTCTACCAAATTACCTGGTAATTTTGATGTGCTGGCCCATGTCCATACTTTAAGAACCACTGACCTTGTCATTACTAAAGGGGGTTTAATGTTGAGTGAGATAAGAAGAGTGGCCAGATGCCAGAATATGTATGTGTTTGTGTTTGCTTCTCTTCACCTCTGGGAAACCAGCTCTCTAGAAATAAAACTATAAGTCAGGGATGCTGCCACAGGTTCCGGGCTCTTCAGCTGGAGAGACTTACATTAGGCAGTGTCTCGATGAAAGGGTGTATGTTAGCTTCCCTGGCTGCCTGTTCAATCTCTTCCTGTGACACAACCCGGCTGTTGTCTCCATAGGCGATGTTCTCAGCAATGCTGCAGTCAAACAGGATGGGCTCCTGGGACACAATACCCAGTTGTGCCCGGAGCCACTGGACATTCAGGTCTTTTGTTTCTTTACCATCAATGAACTAAAAACAGAAGTACACGGATCACCTTCAGTACAGCACACTTTAAATCAAGAAAATTTAATATTTAATATTTCATACATTAGAATTGTCAAGTTATTCAACTACTAAATTCTTTTTTAATTTGAATTTTCACAGTTCAGTTAAATATGGTCATAATTGTATGTTTCAAGACTTTTGTCATGTTTCCTTTGTCTTAACCCTGGTTCTTGATCTATGAATACAGTAGACAGAATGATGTCCACCTACCTCAGGATATCCATGGAACCTGTGATTATGTGATGTTACATGGCAAGGGGGAATTAGAGTAGCATATAGAACTAAAGTTGCCAGTCAATTTACCTCAAAATAAGATTATCCTGGATTTTCCAGGTGGACCCCACACAACCATAGGCATTTGTAACTATGAAAAGGGATAGGGGAGAGGGAGGTGTGGAGTTGTGCAAAGTGAGAAAGACTGACTTTAAATATGGAGGAGGGACACAAGCTACAAAGCAACAGAAGGGTTGGTCTACCCCTCAGCCTCCAGAAGGAATACAGTCCTGCTGACACCTTGATTTAATCTGGTGAAACCCATTTTGAACATGTGACCTACAGAACTTAACAAGATAATACATTTATATTGTTTTAAGGCACCAAATTTATGGCAATTGGTTATAGTACTCACAAGAAATTTATATGATACATTATATTTCTAAGATGTTCTTGACATGCTTATTCTCATGTATCATTTCTTCCTAAGAATAATAGTCAAGGTTACAGAGGAAATAACTACTATGACCACATAACAGCTTGTCAGTCAGGTTTTTTAAGTAGTTGATTCTGGACAAGTGAATTAATTTCTCTTCATTTCTTGAGAGTAAAGCAGGAATGATAATTCATAAATTCTTAGAATTAAAGATGAGATCATGAGAGGATGCCACTTAGTATAGTGTTGGGCACCTATGCTCAAGGACAGCCAGCGACTGGTGACTGTGTCTTATGTACCTGAAACTACAAGAGATGTCAGATAGGGGGCTGGGTAAGTGAAAGGATGAACAGATGTCTCCATGCTAGGCGGAAAAGGAGACTTCCTTTCTCTAATCATCTGGTGCTCTGGACTACCCTGCAGAAAACTGGGCAGGACCTGTTGCTGACAAAACCCTTACTCTCTGATGCAGGTGGATAAATCTACCACAAAAATCTGGCATTAGATGGGAGAACTGTTCATCGCCCCTGAAGACATCTGTGAATGAGTTTCAAGCTTTTCTGCTAGTGGTGATAAATGCATACTGGGTCATGTATATACTCTGTATTCTGTGTGCCTGAATGGGTGCCTCAGGGAGTCAGCTGTCCAGGGGTATAATCTTTGCTGTAGGAAGACAGCTTCTGTTTGTGGAGTCAGTGATGCAAAGATGGAAAAGCACAGCCTTGACCTTATTAGTAGCAAGCCCAGTTGCCATGGAGACTGTTCTAAGTATCTATACTCCAGGATCACTGACAGTGTGAAGTGAAGGTGAAACACAGAGGGTAGAGGCAAGCAGGAAAAAAAACACACAAGAATGTGGCAAAAATTCTGTAGCTCTTGTTAGGTGGAATGTTGAATTTGAGAAATGGAAATTTGAGGAAAGAAGGAGCTTTCCCCCTCAGGTTTATATCACCAGGTTTATAAGAGGAAAATAGACACATCCTAGCTAACATAATCAGACACATTTGAATGATGCCTGCAAGTTTTAATGAGTTTCTCCTTCACAATGAATACACTAACTCTTGGGCCTCCTCATCTCCACATGATACACTGGAATTGCAAACTATTTAAATCCTGTGTTGGCTGAAGATTTCTTTCTGCAGGGAAAACATGCTTAGAAGCCCAAATATAAAACAGATCAAAGCAGAGCTTCTTTGCTGAGGCAAGGATGATGGTCAGAGGGATGTCCAAGGAACTCTGCGGAATCAGTGAAAACTGTTCAAAAGATAGTGAGTGGCCTAGATAAAGACATGAGTATGGAAGTAAACAGGTTGCTAATAATAATGTGAGGCCAAATTAAAATGATAGCTATCTCTAACGTAGATTACTAAATCCACTGCTTGCTTTCATTAGTATAAATTACACAATGTTAACTAAATAAGCTATAAGTATTTTAAAATGACAGCTATAATTAAAATAATGAGCACTGACAATTTGTAGGTCATGAATTTTATTATTTAACCTTTATAACAACCCTCATGAGGTAGGTGTGGTGTTAATCCCCCCCCCTTTTTTTTTTGAGAAAGGTCTGTCTGATGATATTTTAGTTAATTGTTTTCAATTTATTTATTTGGTGTATTTTTAAATTGAGGTATAGGTTAATAACACTATATAATTCAGAGGTATAAGTTCAGATGTGCTACTATCTTATAGCTAAGGAACAAAATAAGTCATTTATGTCTTATTTAGTCTCCATTACTAAGTCAGTTAGTAATGGAGAGGGGTGAGGACTGGATCTATACCCTGTAGGCTGAATTTTGCTAACACAAGTCTTTCATAATCAAAAGATGTCTTCTGTCTTTCCCCAAAAGTGAAATGCCCCCATATTAGCCCAGTCACCTCCTGGTTTATGCCCAGACAGCAATAGCAAGCTTCTAACTAAAGCTTAAAAGGAGTAGAAGACTATGAGAGTGATGCATGAGATGGACTGTAGACCAGAGGTGAACAGGTGAATTAACAGTGAATTGCTAAGTTTAAATTTAAAGGGCCCTCAACTGCAGGTGAATGCTGAAGTTGAACAATGTTATGGGTGGAAGGGATGCCAGGCTGCGGTCTAGAAGTTCTTCTTTGTAAGCACTGGTAACATGCCAGAAAAAGCAAAGGACCAGAATCTTTAAGGTTCTAAAATTTTGTTGCCATTTTTTTTTCATTCAAAGAAAAATATTCATTTTGTATCTAATTTTGTATTCAAAGTTTTATATTCTTTTAACTACATTTCCTAAAATTGTATAGCTTTCAGGTCTCATAAAACTTGGAATCTCCTATACAATTCCATATGTCATTTTTCAAGACTCTCCATAATTTAACCTAAACATTCAAATATATCAGTTCAGTGGTTCTCATGTATGATGCTATCAGAAATCACCTGGGAACTTCATAAAAATTAAAATGTTAATTGAATGAGTCAGGTGGCTGGATTCTTTAGCTATCTAGGCCATTCTGATCCACCCCAGTTTGGAACTACTGTTTATATCAATGTTTCTCAAAATAAGAATCAGGGGCACTGATGATCATGAGGATTTCCTGACCTCAAGATGAGGTCCACAGTTCATCTGATCAAATGATACTCAAACCCACAGATCATTTTTATGCGGCAATAAAAAGTAACTACTAGCAGCCTACTACCTGAGTTGAAAAGGGTTATTAATTGATGTTCATAAACAAATTTTGGTACATTTCCTAGCATTTATTAGGGGCACTTCCACTAAGAAGTCTGGCTGCCATGCACTACTTGGGAGTGTCCCAAAGTTCAAGGACAAATGCTCAGGAGCAGATAACCACATTCCTGCAAGAAATGAGGATACTGTTTTTAGTGCACTGTCAAGTGTTGTCTTGAGATGGCTATTTTCCAACGTTCTCAGCATTCACTTCCACATTCTCTGTATCTACCTTTCCATATTTCTATGGAATGGAGGGCTAAAAACTATTTCCCATACTTCCTTCTGGTTCTGGAATTCATTGAAGTCCTAGCAGTGAGATGCACTGTGCAAAATCTGGGAAGGAGAGACCAGTTCTCCTTTAGCAACTGGGTCAGCTAACATGTCCTTTTGCAGGCAAGAGTTTTTGCAATAGCCAGCCTCTAGTCTTATTCTTTAGATTTGATGCTGTTGTGACACCTGGATACATTTCAGTAACTTCCTGTTTTGGGATAGAGCTATAGTGGTGTGTTTTGAAAGTCTGGTTACATTTGTTTTCACTTGTTATTTCCACTTTGCCACTAAATAATTCCCTTTGTTAAGTAATCATCTACTTGAGAAACCTAGAGCATATCTGTGCCTACAATAAACCAAAACTGGTCCATGCTATTTTAATTACAATTTCCTTGTGTTTTAAGTACATGTAGAATATATATCTAGACCTAGATCTAGATATATATTTTACTTTCCTGTTTGATTGTGATACTGTTTAGCACTAGTGCTGCTTTCATCACCAACATTTTGTTATCACCAAGTGTTTTTGCTTTTTTGATAAAGTAACTGTGAGTATAGTAGGGGGACTATGAGATTCCTCTTGTCCTTCCTAAATGCATTATAATCAAAGAAGTTTGTGAATCATTAATTAATCCCTCTATGTCAGTGAAACTGGTTTATTTGCTTACATTGGGAAATCATTATCAACCACACTCACATTCTCTCTAGTATCAAATGACATTTTGACTGCTCAGCCTTATAGCTTTATGCAACCAGTTCTTTTGTCTCTTAAGAACTAGCTCTGAATGCATCTTCTTTATTTGAAATTATGGAAGTATATGCCCTGCCTCTTCAGGTAATGCCTCTATGGGCATCATCATACCATGGAACACGTTACAGCTCAATGTTTACATACGGCTTAATAAGTATCTGTTAAGGACCGTAATCAGTATCTGAAAGCTAACATTTCTCCTAATTACTTCAAATTGTTAGAGAAGTCTCATTTAGAAATCTTTGCTCAAACTGTGACTAAAAAATTGAAACAGAAAATCAGAATTCACAGAAAATATAAAGCAAGGTAGTAAAAAAAGGAATAAAGCTTTATAGTTATTTAAAATTTCAAGACTCCTAGCTCATACCTAGCATCTAAGAGAGGATGACAGACATTCAGAAAAGGTTTGTCAAAAGCTGAATAAATCAGTCTGATAATTCACCTATCCTTTCAGTTTGGTAAACAAAAGGATTAACTTTATGTTCCTTTTCTACCCCCCAAATTTGTTAAACTTTTTTTTTTCCTGAGATGTTTTAATAATTTTGTCCCATCTTCGGCCATAAAAACACTGAAAATTCCTAAACATTTTCCACTGAACCCTGCCTTCTCACAAAGTTGCACAATATGTTGCCTTTCTTTCATGTTTGATCTTCTTGATCATTTACATTTATTTAGTCTGAATTTCCCTGTCTAACCAACCTCTGCCATGCTAAACTGTTTTCTAATACCACCACTTCACTGAGAATATTAAAAACATCAGCAGTATTCCATTTATTGTCAAATCCTCTTTCAGTCCTCATTTTACCCTATCTCGCCATAACATTTGTCACTGCTGACTACCTGGCTTATTAAAAAAATTTAAATTGATGTGACATTGTACAGTAATTTTGTATAGTTTCAGGAGTATATCAATATAAATCAACATCTGTATATAATACAATTCTCCTTCAAACACTTCTTATCTTGGGCTTCCATTCACCAATTTATCTCAATTTCTCTTAGTACCTCTTCTCTGTCTTTTTGGCCACTTTCATTTTTGCTGGACCTTATTGTGTAAACTGAAACTGACCAACAGAAGGGAAGTAGGAAATAAAAGACAGTTCACAGAGGAGGGTAGAGAGGCCGTGCTGACACAGGAGCTGGAGAACTTGGCTGGAGCAGATGACACAGCTTGGAGACATATCTAGGATGTGAGATTTTAAGTGGAATTGTGTTTAAAGGTCTGAAAAAAACATGGCTTAGAGATCAGAGTTAAATATACTCAGGAATTTAGATGATGTCAACCTGAAATGAGTTCAGCATGAAAGTGTGCTCACCACTGTCCCAGCCATGGGGTCGTAGAAGCGCTCGAGGAGCTGGACCACCGTGCTCTTCCCGCAGCCGCTGCTGCCCACCAGGGCCAGCGTCTGACCCTTCTTCACCTCGAGGCTGAGCCCCTGAAGCACTGGGATGTCTGGCCGAGTGGGATAGTTGAACACGACTTCATTAAATCTCACATTTCCTTCCAATGTTTTCTAAAATCAGAACAGTAACAATAAAATTCATTGCTGCAGTCCCTGAAAACATGCTGTATGGCAACCCCCTTAGTGCCAGTTGTCATAGGTTGTATTATAATTGGGTATTATTTAATAAATTGTAGTCTGAGTCACTGTTTTATAGCCTGTATTATTAACACAGCACAAATCCAGTAACTAGACTCTATTCCCCAAGAAAAAGTCAATGTATAACTCTGATGAATAGGCTTTGCTGACAAAGTAGACAGTGTTCCTATTACCTGTAACTTCGTTGCACACAACTACCACGTTAGCATATATTTTTAACATTTATTAAAATGATCCCATTAGCTAGAAAGTTTAATTTTATCATCAGCAAATAAAGCATATTTTTTGTTTAATTTGTCCTTAGGATCCTTCCATTCATCAGTCGGGAGCAGATCACATAATCAAAACATCAAACTCACCAACGTTTCGCCTCCTGTGCTGTAGCTGTCAATCAGAGGAACCTTTTCAATGATCGTGATGATATGAGCTGCTGACACTTTAGCTTTAGCATAGTCAGGAGCAAATGAACTGACCTGTCCCACTGCCATGGCTCCAAAGACAATTGCTGAGAAGACCCTGCAAAAAACCAAGACAAAACATGTATAAAGAGTTACGAAAGTTGGTAAAAAATGAACACGTCCACAACCAGAGAGTATTGCCTCAAACAATCACAAAACAGAGGAAAAAAACCATTTTCTTTCTTTTTAATAATTAGATTTATTTAATTGTACTTGCCATCATTTGTAGTCTCCAGGGAATTCCCACCACCATTTCACCTGTGCACCATCACCTCAGTCCCTTGTGCTCTTTCTGCCTTCATCCTAGTCTCTACCCCACCCTCCCCCCAAGATCCCTTTGGTTTGTCTTTGACCTTTTGTTCTTGTGGGTTTTTTTGTTTGTTTGTTTGCTTGTTTGTTTGTTTTTGGTTGTAATTGTTCATTTCCTTGAGCTTTCTTTTTTTGTTGTTCCTTTACATTCCTCCTAAAAGTGACACCATCCAATATTTTTCTCATGCCTTCTGACTTATTTCACTGAGTATAATTCCTCTAACTCCATCCATGTTTCTATAAATGAGTCTAGTTTATCATTTTTGATTGCCAAATAGTATTTCACTGTGTATATGTACCACATCTTGATCCAATCATCTACTTTTGAGCATTTGGTTTGTTTCCAGGTCTTACCAATTATAAAAAGTGCTACAATAAACATGGGGGGGTTTAGGTATTCTTTTAGATTGGTGTTTTTGTGTCCTTTGGGTAGATCCCTAGGAGTGGAATTGCTGGGTCATATGGTAACTCTATTTTTAGTAGACTGAGGAACCTCCAAATGGCTTTCCATAGTGGTTGGATTAAATTGCATTCTCACCAGCAGTGTAGAAAGTTCCTTTTTCTTTACACCCTCGCCAACATTTGTTGCTGTTTTTTTTTTATATATGCCATTCTTACTGGTGTAAGGTGATATCTCATTGTGGTTTTAATTTGCATTTCCCTGATTATGAGAGATGTGGAGCATTTTCTCATGTGCCTGTTGATCATTTGCATGTTCTCTTTGGAGAAGTGTCTTTTAAGTTCTTCTGTCCATTTTTTGATTGGGCTTTCTACTTTGTTTTTCTTGAGTCTTATGAGTTCTTTGTATATCTTTGTGATCAGACCCTTGTTGTGTGGAGTGAAAAATTTTTTTTCCAGTCAGGGGGTGACTCTTTGGAAAAAACCTCTTTTTCTTATAAATTCATGTCAGTATGATAGATTCATTACAAAATGACCCTACTTTTCATCTTTCTCTACATTATAACCTTCTTGCTGTATGACTTTGCAGTTTCTCCATGTAAGAAGTAGAATTTGTTTTCCCACACTTTGAATCTGGATTGACCTTGTGGCATGTTTTGGCTAACAGGATGTGGTGGAAGTGACTGTTGCCAGTTCTAAGCCTGTGACTCAGGGGACCTTGTATGCTTTTTCTCTGCCTCTCTCTCCCCACTCCACCCCCTCCACTATGACAAGCTCAGTTAACCCTGCTGACAGACAAGGCACAGATGGAAGACAGCTGTGCTAGCCCGTAGCTTTCTGTAGGTCTACCAGAGTGGACCTAGTTGAGATCTGCTATTTGCAACTCAGATCAGCAGATCTGCCCACCTGATCCATAGATTTGTGGGCAAAAACAAATATATCACTTTATGTCATCAAGGGGTAGTGGTTTAATATTATATTACATTACTATGGCATTCAATAATGGGTGTATGTAAGGATGCTGGAATTAGAATCTTAGAAAGCCTGAGAACTGTGTAGCAAACAGAGATCTTACAGACCCAAGTTATCATGCTGCACCAACATTCTTAATCTCTGAAACATGCATCATAGCAATTTAAAGTCAAAAAGCACTTTGCAGGATATCAAAGTCAGCTCCTGATGTTTATGCCCAGGCACTTCCCCTAAGTTGGCTTCCATCCTCTGTTTTAGGATGTAGAAAGTTTGATTAAGGCTATTATTAGAAAGTTCTTTTTCAAAATGAAGAAAAATAAGATATAAGACAGGTCTTCAAGAACTAGAATGTAGTTTAGAAGACTTTGCTCCTTTGATAACTCCTTTCACTTAACACTTCTGGAAACAAAGTGCCTGTTTAAATAGTAGACCTGGAACTGACATAACACTTACCCCTCCCAGAACAATACTATGAGTCCATAGCTCCTCTCTTCTGAACTCTATGCCTGTATTAGTGTAGCACAGGTGTCTTTTTAAAAAGAGCTCTAAATAAATCTGAGACTTATTTGAACTTGTTAACACTTAAACCGGGGGGATCTTTTTTTTTTTTTAAATGCACTGCTCTTCAGACAGGTCTCCCCTTTGCTTTACTTGGGACTGACTTCCCAAAAGTAAGCTCTTGAGTTGAACCACTACCTACATAATCATACATTTGGAAAGGTCAAACATGTGACTCTACAGAGGGGAGAGGGGAAGTCACTGTTTCCTCAAATGAAACGAGGTTCTTCAATAGTAACACAGGGAGACCTAGAGTAACACATTTACCTAGAGATAAAATACCACTTTCTGAATTACCAAAATCTCCATGAAACTTCATAGTGAGGTTTTTATACAGGTAGGAAGTACGTTTACCTTGATTACATTTTTAGATTGTAACTGTAAATATTAATTGAATACTTACAACAGAACATGCTCAAATTCCATTATCTGCTTTGCCACCAAGAATGCGCCAAACCGGAAACAGCCGGCATAGGAAAAGTACATCATTGCCTGGGTGAATGCAAATGTAATGCCAAAGATGTGTGCTTTCCTCAAAGAATTCCTATAAAGAAGGCATTTTGAAATTTATGGGACTTACATATTTCAGTCCTTAAATTGTAACCTTTTTTAATTTTTTTGTTGAAATTACATGTTTTTTATTTTTATTTATTTCTTTTACAATATTTGCTTTCTTTTCTTGGGTGTAGTTCCCAAAGAGTTTCCACCACCAATTCACCCATGTGCCATCACCATAGTCCCTTATGCTGTTCCTGTTCTTGTTTTGATCCCTTCTTCTTACTCTCCCTTGCAGCCTATATCCAATTTGTAGTTATCTATTTTTGTTTTGTTTTGTTTTCCCTCTGGTTATTGTTATTTTTCCCCTTGATCCCATCTATTCCTCCTATAAGTGAAACCATCCAGTATTTTAAATTTTCCTTCTGACTTGTATATCTGAGCATAATCCTTTCAAGCTCTATCCATGTTACTGTGAATGGCATTAGTTTATCTTTTTTGATTGTTGAATAGTATTCCATTGTGTATATATACCACATCTTCTTGACCCAGTCATCTGCTTTTGGGCATTTGGGTTGATTCCAAGTACCACTGCTACCCTAAAGAAGGTTACATAGGTTAGCAGTGGGGCATGGCAGATAAAAATGGGTTTCGTTTCCAAAAATCTAAGTTGGCACTCACTTTGCCACTCTTGAGAGTTTAGGAAACTGCCTACTTTCTGAGACTCAGTGTACCCCTCTTTGGTGGAAGATTAACCCCACTTCAAAGTGTTGAGAAAAAGTTAAAATCAATGAAAATGTTAAGAGCCTGTTAGGAACTACTACATATAAGTTGCTTCTATTTTCCCTCCACTCTTGGACATACAACATCTATGGACTCTATAGTAAACATTCATTCTACATACATTTACCAACATTTACAAGCTGCTGGGGCTATGATGGGTGATACAGCAGAATCAGGCATGTTCTTACCATTGGGGATCCCAGAGTCAGTTTGGATTATAATTTGTGCAATGAAGGTACTTCATGAGTTAACATGTTTTAGGGAGAAAGGCGGAGCACTTAACACTCTAGGGGACTTAGAGAAGACTCCACAAAGGAATTAACATCTTGGATTTCTGAGTCATGCGAAACTTGGTGGTGGGAAGATAAGAGCATACTAGAAGTGAGTAGCCCTCTCTCTGGGTCCCTATTCCTCCTTCAGTCAGATTAACTCTGCTTTTGTCTATCTTATATATTGGAATTTCAAATGAAGTTTTTTCAGGAAAAATGTTGTATTTTTTTTTTTTTAAAGCTGAAAACCTACTGATAAAGTTCATTTCTCCTTTCATCATAGAAGGAACTGAGGATCAGAGAGGCTGGGCTTATGTTCACATGACTTTTTAGAGCTCTCACTGGATAAGGCGATTAACAGATGAAGGAAGAGAAGGTGTCCACATGAGGAGGGACAAGAAGAGGAAGAAGGGATAGAGGAAGTAACTTAGTGTCTCACAGATAACTCAAATGTCATATTCCATAAAGGTGCATTTCCAGTAAGAGCAAATAATAGCCTCATTATCCAAATGTGGCATGAGAATCATTCTCAGTATCCGCTTCTCATAACTTGCCCATTCATTCTTACTGATTCTACCTTAAAGACATCCCCGCCTTAGGTCAGAGTCCTGCAGATAAATATAAGTGCTTTTTCCTTTCCTTTCTAATAATTCTATATTTTTTCTCTACCTTCTGGCTAAAGTAATACTCCTGGAAAGAAATCTGATGATTGAAAAATTCCTCATTCTTCCCTCCCACTTTCCAGTGTTATTACCTGTATGGTACCTGCAAATTTTGTGAATATGCATTTTCAAACCTCTGCTCCCGAGCCAGAGAAACAACAGTTCGGAAGTTTTCTATTGCTTCAGTAGCGATCTGAAACCAAGAGACCCCATTCAGTAAAAAGCACAAAAGCAACTGGCAATAAATTTAAGTTCCATAAAATAGATTAGTAAGTTTATTTTTACTGATTTATAAGTTTCCTTCCTCTGAAAAATGATAATAAGCAATCTATTAAACCTAGTTTGAGATCTGGAAAGAATTTGGCTAATTCAATCTTCAGTTAACAGAAAGAGAAACCAAGGCTAAGACAAATAAATGCACTTACTTAAAAATCATATTAACTTTAAGTGGCAAAATTCACCTGATAAGTCAGTATTTTACATATATTGAAGTGCTTGTATTTCTATGATGGTCACATTTAAGTTATAGTTATTTTAAGTTATAATAATTTTTAAAATATTAGCTTACATTTTTCTCTTTATGATTGATATTCATGACAACTACAGAATATTTGGAAAATATTGAAAAGATACATAATTAAAAGCTATATGCTGATTTTTTTAACTATTAGTTTATATACTGTTTTTCTAAATATATATGTATTTAACAAAGTTGGGATCAACTTCTATATTTGACTTCATATCATTAATTTTTACATTAACAAATAAGAGTACTTTTTAAGGTCATAAGTATACATTAAAATGGGGTTTTTAATGGACCACTTAATTTCCCAACCAAAGCATCCCAATAAAATACCCCTTTACTGCTGAACAATTTTCTTTTTTAATTAATTATTTTTCTTACATCGTTGTAATTCCAATAGTTCTCCCAACACTGTAACACTTGGGAACTATCACCACATTCCCTTGTGTTCATCCCTTTCCTCTTTCACACCTCTCCTGCCCCCTCCTTTGCTGTATGCCTCAGTTCTATGGTTGACTTGCTAGTTTTGACTTTTTCTTGGCCTTTTTGAACAAGATTTTCAATTCATTTTTATCTGTTAAAAATGATGGAGTAGGGCCTCCCTGGTGGCACAGTGGGTTAAGCAATGCACTATGAAGCAAACCACAGCCACTGCAGCACGAGTTCGATCCCTGCTGCCAGCCAGGGAGGGGACCCACATGGTGCAGCAGACCTCTTCTGCCTTGCCCACTGCTGCCCTAGGCAGTGTGTTTCAGTCAGTCTGCCTTTTCTGCTCTCCGCTCTGTCTGGTGAATCCTCTCACCTCCCTGGACTCTGGCCTGTACCCCAGCTCTTGTATGTACAAATAAATAAATCTTAAAAATTATGGAGTAATAAACATCCTTATAGAGAAAGAAATAATTCTGTTAAATTATTTTCTTAGGAGAAGTTTTTAAAAGTAAAATTACCAGGTCAAAGAGAATAAATGAGTTTTTAAGCATTACAGCACATATTGCCAATTTGTTTTCTAGAAAGTTTCTATCATTCAAATATGTTTTAATTTAGTAAAACACCCACCAAGACTATGCTATTAAGATGAATGTATCCTTTACCACTTTTTGAAGCCTGGGAAAAAGGCTGTAGGAAATATAAAAAAACTCCAGTGCTACAAAGTGCAGTTTCAGTCTACATAGTCTACAACAGTGCTGTAAACCAATACATCAACAAAAATAATTTAATAAATTAAATAAAAATATATTTAGAACTTTTCTATATTTTAATGTTCTCTACCATATGTAATTACATGGGTCTATTTTCCTCAATAAAAAGAGTACATTTCATCTTGACTGAAAGAAAAAAAGAGCAGAGAAAGTATGAGAGGGGAAGGAGAGAGGGAGAAAGATGTGAAGACAACCTGAAACTAGAGAAAAGGATGATGAAGGGAGTTGAGTCTGTGAGCCTAAGACTTTATTTTGCTACTTTTCTTCAGTTTCCAAATTGCTGAACAAGTGTTAGATAAGATTGCTTTGAGAATGGTTATAAAAACATTCTGCAAGCTAAGTGAAATAAGCCAGAAGGAGAAAGATAAATACCAGATGGTGTCACTTATTATATGTGAAATATAGAGAAACAAACAAAGGGTCAGGCAAAGACAAACTTTAAAACCAGCCCTTGCAAACTGACTATGAACTGAGGCATCCAGATGGGGAAGAGGATGGGAAGGGGGAGAGGTGAGAATGGGGTGGGAGAGAGTATAGTGGACTACGGTTGAGACTGTAGATACTTTGGAGGTGGATGGGCTATGGTGACGACATCTGAAGAAAAAATCCTATACTTCCAAAACACTATCAAGGTTGTAAACAAATGATACTTCAATAAAAATAATAATGAAAACCATTCTATAAGCACAGTAAGTTGTAGTGAGTAACAGAGCAAAACTGATTAGAATATTGTTCTCTTCTTAGCTAAGCAATTACCACTAGGTTGACTCACCTTACCAGCACCTTCTAGTTCTTTTTTATCTTTCAGTGCATGTCCAGATAACATTTTCATTTCAATAACTCCTGCTATTGCAATGATGGGTACAATTGCTAAGAGTAAAAGTGTTAACTGCCAGCCATAGATTAAGGATATGATAATGCCTGTTCCAAGATTTGCTATATTCTGGGCAATTATAGCAAGCCTGGAACCGGTGGCCTGCAAAACAAACAAACAAGATCTATTAGTGGGACGCTTTTATATTATTTTTAAAATACAAGCTTATATTTTCTTATGGATTATGATAATGCAGCTTCATGAAAACATGTTAGTTATTTTCTCTGCTATGAAATAAAAAGTTAAGATTTACTTGTAGGAAGTTTACTTAGTTTCCAAAATGAAGATTATCATTACTTCAGAATAAACACTGAAAGCAGAAAGTCAATAATCCAAAGTTACTAATTCAGAGTTCAAGCATATATTTCTAAATCTTTAGATTTTTTAATACCAAGAAAATGTTTATTGACCAAACGATGATTGCTAAAGCCAACTCCGCAAATAAGCAAGATAAAAGAGCCCAACAATTACACTAAACTGGAACTGTTGAGAATTTCCAATATTAGATACATAACTTCATAATTCCAATATTTGTCTGTAAGAATATTCAAATATATCTTGGCCTACTTGATATCGTATTGTTTCATTAACCAGCAACTGTTTTGTTAAAAATACAGAGTGCTAAAAGGTACAGAATGTAGGATACTAAGCAATGCATTAGAACCTTTAAGGTGAATGACAGAGAGATCCTGAGGCATGACTTTTTAATATACAGTAACTCCCAAGTTACCAGAAGTCAAGCTACAAATTCAGTTCTGTCCACTACTTTATAACTCCTTTAGTCTGGAAACACTCTATACCCTCAAAACATTTTAAGTTCAAACTCTGATACCTATATCTGTTCTTTCTGCAAATGGTTCACATTGTTTTCAGCTTCTAGAACTTCTACTGCATAAGTGGAGATGGACTACATTTTAGGATTATCACTGCCTTCCACTTCTGTGACCTTAGAAAAATTTCACCCAACTCCTAAAATGAGCAGGTACTCTGATTCAACTAACCAGATTCTCTAAGCATTGAATTCTAGTATGGAGTCCTTTACAAACCCCCTATGATATCATTCCACACCATGAGCTAACCCTATGATATCATTCCACACCAACCCTATGATATCATTCCACACCATGAGCTAAAGACACTACATCAGCAATTAAGGAAGGAAAGAGTATTTCCACTACCACCATCCTAGGGAACTCTACAAAGGCTAGAAGAGACAGCAGCAATAACAAAATAGATAGATAAATAAATAAATAAATAATTTTTATTTAATGCAATTACTGAACTTATATTAAAGAAATGCTTAGCCAAATTTGGCATAAGCCAAAGGTGGAGTAGTCTTCAAAGCCAGCCCTTTGTATCATATACTTTCAATTTGAAGGTCAAAGCTTATAACCTGGAGAGGGTCCACCATACAGGGACATATAGATAGCTCCTGTTCTCAATTTCCACTAATGAGTCCTACTTAGAACTCATTTCCCACAGCAACTAACTGGAAGAACAACCCCCAATTTTCTGTCAGATTACATCTCCTGGCAATAATCTATCAGACAAATTACCTTTGGATGGTAGTCAAGGGTACAGAAACAAGTTAAATGGATCAAAGAGGATAAACTCATGTCTACATGAAAGGTGATCTAAAAGAACTAGAATCTTAAACTTGGAAGCCAGAATAAGTCCCCAGTCTTAATCTGATTTAGCATTTCAGGTGACATTGCATTGGTTACTGGTCCTGCATTTTAAAAACTAATTCTCCTGTGTATACTCTTCATAATGAGTGGGAGTCACCTGAGGTGAGGATAATAATGAATGAAAGAGCATGGAATAGTTAGTACTGTAATAGCCAAATAATTTTCATTTCAAACAGTAGAGCTAAGGGGAGACAATGGTCAGAATACCACAGCCCAAGTGTGAAGCAAAGTAAGACAAATGTTTTTTTTTTTATTAAAATATTTTAAAATTTACATATACTTGCCATTAATGTTTTAATACTTGAAACCCACTAAGATTCTTCACAACCCCCATCCTACTGGATGTCCTTAATCCTCTCCTACTTGGTCCCCTCTTCCTTCTCTGTGTCTTCTTAACCTGCTTCTTAATCCTCCTCAAAATATCTATCAGATAAAATGAAATTAGAACATTAAAATTCACCTTTTCCTCACTCACCTTCTCCTGAAAATTTTTTAAAAAACACATAGTTGCTTTTGATTACTATATGGCTCTCATTTGCTTTTTTCTCTGCAAAATTAAATAAAATTTATAAGCCCACCATTTCACAGACAAAATATTAAGGTATATTTCTCTGTGATTTATATTTAGCAGGACTATTCTACTTATTCCAAAATACATCTGTAAAATATTTCACTGATGAAGTTAAATATGAAAAATATTTAAGACATATAAACATTATTACTAACTATATACACACAAACTTTAATTAGCCTTATCTGAGGTGATAATGATTTGTGATAGCACTGCTTGCCTCAGATATTTTAATATATAAAAAACTGACTATATGCCCACTGTGGAATAGACAGATGCACAGTTGTGTGCATGACTATATCTGTGTAGGTATATATATGTTTGTGTAGATAGATGTTTGTGTAGATAGATGTTTGTGTATATATTATACACATTACATTATATAAACTCACATGTCCTTGACTGTAAAGCTGGAGGTATAAAGTGGATACAACTGTCCTCTTGACAATTTGCATTGATAGCTATACTGGGTATTCCGAGGTCTGACACACTCACCAATCTCTTTGCTTCATCTTCTCTGGTCTTTATTAGCCACCATTTTAAGTTATGGAGAATAGTTCTGACTCAGTGGCTTACACTGAGTAGGTGTCCATACTAGTGGGGTCATGTAAGTATGTGTTTCAGATGCTTTGAGAAAACAAATAAAAAGATGACAGTTGATACCAGCAGACACTTAGAGCCTAATGGAGTTCCTGAATATGGCCAAGGGTTTCACAAATGACATTAAAGAGGGAAAGGACAGACTATTAATTTGAAAAATATAGGAAAGCCACTGTGACTTCAGGCAGGCCATAATTCCCAAGGGATGGAAGGAAGGAAAGTAGGAGGAGTGTTGACACAGAAAATCCACTCTATCTGCTCAGGGTTCAGCTGCAAGTGACTGAGTATTTCCTCTAGGATGTGTCCTCCAATACCATGTGGGCTATGAGAGTGTATGTGTGTATGCACATACAAGCACACATACAACAGAATCTCTGTGAAAGGTATGCTAATGATGCAGCAGCAAATTTTACTTGAGAATATAGGATTTATGAAATGAAGATAACAATTTTCCATAATGATCACTATCTTCCAAAATGGCTCTTCCAGAGAGCTAGCAAAATGGATTTAGCTTAGGGTCATAGATTAATTCTCATAGCAATTTAAATTAAAAAATAAGAGACTAATATCTGAAGTTATCCTCCACCCTCACTTTTCTGTACCATTTATTGAAAGTCCTTTAACAATTTGTCCAACTCTTCTTTTCCTGCTTCTCCGAAACCCACTTCCATCTGATTTCGTTCCCACCATCCTGAAACAGTTTTTATTAGAACCATAAGCACTTCCACATGGGAACAACATTGTGAAATATTTGGTGATCTCACAAGCTCATCGACAGTATTTGATAGCCTAGGTTGCTCTCTTCTACACATGCTTTCTCATTTTTTCCCCTCACTGGCTAATTCTGCTTCTTTTCTAGTTCATGCTCACAGACTTAACCTCACTGTCCAGGAATTACCATCTTCTCTTTCTACATGTGCTTTCTTGGTTTTCTCCAGTGTGGGTCTTAAGAGTTACCAAAGCACTGGAAAAAACTCTTTAAATGTGTATTTCAAGACCAAAATTCTGTGCTAAACTCCAGACCTGCAAATCTATCTGCCACCCTGACATCTCCACCTAGATGTCTAATGTGAGCTTCTCAAATGAACCATGTTCCACACAGAACTCTCACTTCTCCCCAGACCTGCTCTCTCAACAAGCTTTTCAATTCATTAAAAAGAAATTCCACTTTCTTAGTTAAGTAATTTAAGATGTCAGAGTCATTCTGAAATCCTCTTTCTTTCAGAGCCCACATGCAACCAACCAATTCTGTTTACTCTACCTTTAAAATATATCCAGAATCTGCTTGTTTTTATTATCTTCACTATAACCATCATAGTTTAAAACACAGTCATGCCTCTCCTCAATTATTACAATAGAACCTCTGTCTCCACCTTTGTCACCTTCAGGCTCCTCACAGAGTGGCCTTTAAAAATTTCAGATCATGCCATTCCTGCATTTAAAATCCTAAAATGGATTCCCATCTGATTTCAGACACAATACAAACCTCGTTCCTATGACACTTTCACTCCAGCCACATGATCCTTTCTCTGTTATGGGAGCAAATGTTCCAGCCTTAGGGTCTTTGCATTTGCTGGCATGTCTGTTTAGTGCACTCCTCTGTATAGAGCAGACCCCTTTCCTTTCTCCAGGCCTAATGAAGTCTTTCATCTGTCCCAGGCAACTAGCATACCCCTCCCCCATATCCAGCTGCTATTTTTTCCCACAGCACTTATAACAACCTGATATACTATGTAGACTCCATGGGACAGAAATGTTGTTTATTTTAGGATGCTCAAAGTTATTTCAAGGGTTGCACATTCTATTCTGTTAGTTTTATACAATTTGATCTAAACTTCAATTTTTCTTACAAACCTCAAATTGTATTAAAAAATTCTTAAGATTTATGTTGCAATTTTATAATACAACTTTACAATTTTATAATACAACTTTCACTTCTGAAATGTATTTGTTAGATAATCAGGGTGGTGGAGGGACCTACACTTTCTTACAGCAACTTCACAAATTCTTTTTTCATTAGCAATTAGTTTCTGTTCATTGAGCATTAAAATAGACTGATCTGACATGATGTGGTGATAAACACTTTCATTTCTAAATATTGTCCTTATTTGTTAGTAGCATGAACAACACAGCAAATAACAGAGGAATGTCTATAAATTATCTATGATACAGTCCATGATGTTTAAGTAATTAACAGTTTTACCATAAGGCACATGTTATATTGTGAAGGTTAAATGTCTAACATATCTTTTATGATTATGAGAACTGGCACCTGAGGAGAAGATTAGTTTCATGCTGAGTTTAAAGCTGACAATTAAGACAAACACCAGCAGAAAGCGGGCACTTACCCCTTTAACTTGAGCAGCGTCATTGGCAAGCCTGGTAGTCAGTGCTCCCGTGGTATTTTTAGGGTCATCAAACCAACTTACATCCTGTGGCCGAGAAAATGATTTTATTATCCCAAAGCCCAGTTTGGGACTCTGATCTCTGAGGGTAGTGACAGGGTCAGTTTTGTTGATCACTTATTTTCTATGAATTTAATACTTGAGATTTGACAATACACAAGAAAAGAACTTGACAGACAAACATGTAAACATGATTTCATTTTGTCAAAAAACATTTTAGAGTTCCTATTTTGATCCATATGTGGTTTCCAAGTGTTGGATTTATACAACAGTGAAAAAGGAGGGCAAACTTGAGGCTTTTATGAAATCTATATTCCAGATATGGAAGGAACATCCATTTTTTATTTTATTATACTATGTTGGATTGCAATATAAGCTATGAAGAAAAAAAAAAGGTGAGAAGGAAAAAAAGTGAGGGACTCTATTTCATAGTTTGGGAGGGGTAGAGAAGTCTTCTCTAAGATGACATTACAACAGAGAACTGAATGAAAAGATATATGAGAATATCTGAGGAAAGGAAGAAACAGCATGTGCAAAGGCCCCGAGGGAAAGGCATCTCTGAATTGTTCATGCACTATCAACAATGCCTTTAGGCCTGCCAACAGCTTTAAAAAGCACCTTTGTGTAAACTTGTAAAAGCTGCTTCTTTCTCTGAACACATTTCTATTTTCACTTGGTTTTCCCACTCCTTCCTCACTCATGTTTAATGCAATGAGCCAGTAGGTCAGTAGGTCTAAACCAGACTACATACTAAAAACAGGTAAAGCTGTGGGAGATGAGCTCTGAGAGATAATGAGGGCCACTATGACCTCATAGGCAACTCTGAGGATTACAGATTTTACTCAGGGTAGTTTGGCAAAGGGATGTGATCTGATTTATACTTTAGAAAAATGACTCTTGTGAAGGGAAGCTACTACATGAGAATAAGGATGGAGGCAGTAAGATGGATAGGTGGACATTTAATATTAAACAGAAACAAAGAAGTCAAAGAGGTATTCAATGTTTTTAGCCTGAACAACTGGTAGAATGGAACTGTCATTTACTGATATGGGATAAGACAAGGTAAAGATTAAGTTCTGTGGGGAAGAAAGAGTCATAGTTCAGCTTTGGAAATGTAAATATTCAGTGCTTTAGACATCCAAATAGAGAAGCTGAACATACATTTAGATAACTGGTTCAGAGCAGAGTAAATAAAATTGTTCAAAAAACTTTAAATTAAAATTAAACATTCAACATAAAATAGGATTTTCTTTGTAAAACTTCTTATATTTTTCAATATACAAATACTAAAATGATTGTGAGTTTGAAGTATGAAATTATGTTTGTTACAAAAATAACTATGGAGCCAGGAAGTTATTTGAACTGGCATCTTGCATTAAAATAGTATCATTTCTGTCCCAAATAAGAAAATACAAAGCATTTCATTAACTTATTATAGCATGCATTAATTTGCTTTTAATTTTTTTACAGTATTATTACGAAATTCTTTTTAAAAATGTATTTATTTTAATTGAAGTAATACTGGGATACCCCCATCAGGTATTGCACCATAGGGCACCCATCACTAACACACCCATATTTCATCATCAATTTGCTTTTTTAAAATTATGTCCCTTTCCTCCCAACTGGCATGTAATTTCCTTGAAGAGAAGAACCTTACTACTATGTCTTGTGAGCAGAAGACACTTAATGCATATTTGATGTACTTAATAATTTATGGAGCTCAGCTTCCAAGAGCTAACCATGAGCTCAGTTCAATGAGTCCAGAAGTTGGCCTGGAGACTGGTGGGATAATGGGGTATTTGGGCCTGGACCAAGGTCAACCTGAACTCAAGCAGTATTTTACTCATACATTGGTTTGATTAGGGTAGCCTCTCCCCACCCCCCATCAAATAGTGCCCTCTAAGTTATTAGATTCAGATTCAGTCCTGGCTCTGTCAGTATAGCAATTCTCATAAATAAATATTTCTACTTTTCAAAGTCATAGTGGTAGGAGTCGGGAAGAATTGAGGAATAAAAGACAGCTCTTTTCCAGCTGTCTTTTATTCCTCGATTCTTCCCCATTCCTACCACTATGACTTTGAAAAGTAGAAATATTTATGAGAATTGCTATACTGACAGAGCCAGGACTGAATCGGAATCTAATAACTTAGAGGGCACTATTTGATGTCATTTAGAAATCCTAACATAGACAACTGATGTTTTTCAGCCATGAATCAGCAACCTCTGGAATGTCTGAGGCATCCTTCTAGGAAGTCATGTTATTCAATGAGAAGTGATTAGTGACTTTAAATAGAAAGTTATAAAGTCACATACAAAATCTTCATGATTAATTAGGAGATTTTCCCTTTGAACTGGGCTGCTTTGGGCTCTAAGAATCTCCTACCACCTTTCCTCTGGGAAACATTCATTCCTGTCAGACTTTTGAAGTAGTGAAAATGTGAGTAGCATTCCATTAAGTTGTTTTTACTAGTAACACTGCAGCTTAATTATTATATCAGTTTAATCTCAGCAAAGAAGCTGGGCAGTGAGGAAATGGGCTGTGGGGATGAATCTTCATATTTGGAAAAGAAGAACACAGAACATATCTCTTGTTAAGAAGACACACAAGTGTCTTGGGTTTCCCAGAGTAAAGAAGGAAGGAGAAGAGGAGAATTAGGGGTCCTGAAGATGACGCCTACCTAAAGCTACCAAGATAAAGGCTTTGGAGATTGTCTACTACTAATGCTGTTCCGTGGGCCCTCTGACAGCAAACAGAAGCAGGACTCTGAGCCTGTGTGTGAAGCAAAGGGACTTCAGCCACATCAGTGAGATGGGATTGAGTAAAGATCAATACAAAAGCTCTCTCTAAGCTACCAATGGCACGTCCACTGCCTGAGATCACAAGAATAAAAGGGGAGCTCTGTATTCCGTGGGGTATGGTCTTCAACACATACCTGTCTCAGCATGGATTTAAAAACCATGTATCGGAGCCGTTTAGTGAGGATCTCTCCAGCTTTGCCAAATGTGTACCCCTGTGAAGAACAAGAAAACACCACAAGAAAGAGACTTGAGAATCAGATATGGATTATAAAAAAGACTTGATGTCACTGCTAAAGCAGGACAGTAAACAAAGTCAGAAACCTGATTACATTTCAATGACTACATACCTTGGCACCTCGCCACATGGACAGCATAGAGACAAAAGCCCAGATTTGAAATAGACACTATCACTCCCCAGCTAGCTCACAGGCAATGGGGGATTTATTAGAAAGTATATTTCTTTGTCCCCCATTCCCACCCCTAAGTATTTGTCCCAGTGAACTGGGTTCTATTACTCAGGAAGTATGAATTGCTCCCAAGGTAGGGGCACTCTAACCAGGGAAGTTATATTATGTACCATCCAAAATAGGACATTTTTTCAGAATAAAATGGATGCTATTCATAGTATACCAAGACTTGAGGTGTTATCTAAGAAAGTGAATATAGTCACCCCAGTCATAGAGGATGCTGAAACAAAGATGTCAAATCTTTAGTTTCCAAGTTTAAAAAAACCTGTCTAGAAATAAAACAGACTGCGGAAGAAGGCTTACTGTGAGAGGATATTCTGCTCTTTCCTTCTTTATCCCCCAAAGGTACAGTCCTCTGTGTTTGAGAGGAGGGAAGAGAATTACTGGGAAACAACATAAGATGTGATTATGCAGCCATGCAGGAGCATATATGGAGAGGAGGGACAATAGAAATCTCATTCCAATGACTTTGTGTATATGGGACTAGAAGGAAGCAACACTCCCCTTTCTTTCTGGAGCACTGGGAAGGAAGTGGGAAGGAAGTGGCAGTTTACAGATGAGGCTGCCACGTGAGGCATGGGGAAAGTGGAAATGGCTAGACTGTGCATCAGGGGAGAAGAAGCCTTACACTAGCCTAAGTTTCCTTTAGAATTAGAGAAGTGGAGGAGGGTATCCATATCTCCTTTGTGCTCCCGAGTAGAAGGCTGGATATTATCGAGAGAGAGAAGAAGCATATTCAAATAGCACAAAGGAAGAAAAAGTCAAATGGGGACAGCCAACTAAAACCAATTAAGTAAAAGACAGTTGAGCCCCCCAACCCCTTCTCAATATAAAGCAGGGGTGCAAGTGACATCCATAGACTATCTCCTTCTACTCAGAGTTGTAAAGATACATAACCCTCTGGTAACACAGCCACCAATCCAGGAAGAAGGTGGAGAGAAAGGAATCTGAGGTTGAGTTTAAGCTTGAAATTACTAAAGTGATTACATTTACGTGGGAATAACCAGATTAAGGTTTTTGCTGTTACAAAATGTGAAATATCTTGCTTATGACAGGAATATTAGTGTTACTTTTATTCAGTGCTAGCCACTGTTAAGAGGCACTGCACTTTATCCATGTTAGCTTATGAAGTTCTTATGACAACCTATCCCTATATGTATTCTGACATTCAGCACTGTGCCATCTCTACACTTCTGAGACCCCATTATTCAGAGGTTTATTCTCATTTCAATTTGCTATGCAAGTTAGAGTTAAGTCTCCCTGATGATCATATTACAAAGATAGTACTTTGACTCTCTTTGCCTCACCACTACAAATCTCTGAAGTTTAACGAAACAGCTCAAAGCCTACCTCCCTCCAGTTATCTTAACCAACTTCACCCTCAGCAATTTTCCTCTTCTCCAAACTTCAGTGGCAGTAAGAGCTGCAATCTTGTACATAGTGTCACATCTATTTTGGTAAGGTCAAGTTTCCCAATGATACTAAATATTTAATTATGAAAGGTCAGTTCTCTTTCTTTAGTACTTCCTATAACATCTAGAATAATGTTATATAAAAAAAAATCAGTACATGCTTACAACATGTTAATTAAAAAAAACTACTCAGATTTCACCTTTAAAAATTACATGTCATAACATTATCCCTATTTTACAGATGAAGAAACTGAGACTTAGACAAGTTAAATGAATTATTTTCCCAAGACACAAAATTAGGAACTTGTGTAACTTTTATGTGATTCTAGATCTGACACTAAAGCCCATACTGCTTTACTATTAACTAAGCTTTTAGAGCACATAATTCCTTTGCAATTTCATTTTAGTCAAATGAAATGCAAGCCTTAATATCATACTCTTTACAAAAGTTTCCTATAGTTTTCATTTTTGGACTGACATTCTTCTATCATTAAAAGGGCTCTTTCTTCTTTAGCAAAAGTTGAATGATAAACTCTTTAAAAAATTTAAAAATCAATGTGAATTGCTTATAAGGTTTTATTTTTTCTTTTGTTGCTACATTAAGCACTCAGGAAGACATTTGAGTATTTGACCGGTAATACTTATATCCAAACTATATCTAGGGTTCTTTAAATCTTGTTTTTGAGCCTCAGTTTTCTATTCCAGTCATCATATTAGATCAAATATCCTGTTATCTTTAATTTCACTAGTATTTCAATGGGGGGGGTGGTGAGGATGGGGAGGAGAAGCTAAGCAAAGAAGCCAGAGGAAGCAAAAGATCTTAGTTTGAAATATTAAAGAAACTTGGATACTAACAGTGCAGTCAATAAAGGAATAATTTTGCTAAAAAGCAAATTACGCAGAAATTTACAAATTTTGCACAGTTAAATAATAATGTACATTTCAAAATGAATAAAGTAAATATTTACCTGAAGGAAAAATGTAATAAAAGAAACTATTCCAAGGACAAGAAACATTAGTGAAAAGAAATGACTATTCCGTTCTTTTGTTTCATCATCCTGATTTTTGGTAAAAACCTGTTAAGAAAATATTTAAAGGTTTTCAATTTAGTGAAACACGGAAAAAAATCATTATGGTTCTGACCCATTTCCCATCTAGCATAGTATTCAAGGGTCAAAGAAGTCTTAGTGTAATTGAGGTAAAGGCTGGCTTCCTTAATACTTAAAGGTATAAGCACTCTGCCTTTTTTAGAGGTCACAAAAGGGTCTGATGTTCCTAAATTCACACCATGCTTTCTCTGCTCATGCTCCCTTTTGCAGTAATGGGTGCAGTGCCACAAGAAACACACCTAACATGTAAAGTAGAAATGATAATGTCTACTTTCTTTTTCCTTTGTTGGGAAACTACAATGTCTGACAATACATTGTTTCACAATTTGGACATTCCAAACTGCTCTAAAGTATCTAGAGAAAAATCTGTAAATATGGTTTTGATGAACCAGAGAAAGGTGGTCATTTACTCTGCACAAGCCTTTCAGAAAAAAAAGGAGATTCATTGAGCCAGTTGTTTTTGTAGGATGGCCAGTTAGAAAGCCAGTGGGAATTACAACCAGTCAACGTAGCATCATATATGGAGACCTTTCCAGACATGGTTAGAGGGGCTTGTAGGTATGTCTTGGGCTCAATGAACACAGAAAATAACCACTCCACAGGCAAGAATAAAATCTCTGTTAAGTGGGCCAAAAGCAGTCTTGTAACAGAGCCAGATTCCTGATCCAACCCAGATAATTTTATCCTTTATAAAGAAAAATGCCTTTTTAGAAGAGATGAATTTTTCTTAATAAGTTATTTCAACAAAAATAGTAGCTAACAATCAGTGAACTCTGATTGTGCCAGACATTATTCTAAGCACATTCTTTCTTTTTATCCTCACAATCACCTCCTGAACTTTGTTTAATTATCATCACCATTTTACAGAGGGGGACTTGAAGCACAGAGTAGTTAATTAACTTGTTGAAGGTAACACAGCCAGCAAGTGATCAGTAACATTATAAACTCAAGCAATCTAATTCAGACCCCAGAACCTTAAACTTCACATTACAAACCTTCAATAAAATAGATGGTTTGTTGTCTACCTAACATACAGGAGCTAATGTGCCAGCCCTAAATCATATACCTCTAGGCTTATTGTTACATGAGGAATGAAGAAAACAAAATTCACAAATTGAGTTTCTGCTATACACAGTCAAACTCATTCCTAATTGATGGACTTTTTTGTTTCTGATGATGCCAAAATCTACTTCTGTCTGTATGCATGACAAATGTTAGGACCGTTAGCAGCAAATTATGGGCCAACAGCCAAATGTTTATGCAAAGCTTTAAATGAATATAGTCATGTTCATTTGTTTCTCTAGTTATTGCATGTGGCTGCTTTTGTACTATGATAGCAAAAATGAATATTTACAAGAGACCACCACCTCATGGCCTACAAAGTCTAAAATAGTTACAATCTTACCCATTCTAGGAAAAGTTTGCTAACCCCAGTCTTAGAACACATGTTTCATAAAACCAGATCCTTTATTTTCTTCTTGGTATATTTTCAACAACTAGAACAGTACCTGGCAAAGAACAGAATCTGAAAAATCATTTATTGAGTTAATATATTAAACATATGACTATCAGTCTAAAATAAGTTAGCCAGACATGGACAAACCTGAATATTAGTATATTTTTAGGTATAACTAAAAGATAGCGTCTAGTCTATATTTTGTGTAGTAAACAATCTCTCCACATTGTTTTCAGCAGTCAAGGCAAGCGTGTCCTTAGCTACATTTGAACATCTGTCTCTAAAAAGAGCATTCCTGTCAGAATTGTAACCTTATTGTTGAAAATGTTGTCATTAAAAGCAGGTACAACCAACATATGTCTATCTTGATCTTTCAAACAATCATTTTCTAAGTTTCATTATTTCAGGGATCTTGTCCCCAAGGCTTCGGGGGCAGAAGTCAATTGGACATGATAAAGGAAGTTTTGAAAATCAGCTTTCCTAGCAAAACCAGATTTCTATTCTTGTCTTAACACTACTGAGCTTTATATGAAAGTACACACCTTTTGTGGCTTTTGTAGATAGTCACAAACACCAGTACTTTGTTCTTTAGTTAGGAATGACAAGTAAATCCACAAAATGAACATAAACACTTACCCCTACAATCTTTGAAAATATTACGGAAAATGCTGGTTGCAGGCCTCCATTTATAATGGCACAAAATACACCAACCACAAAATAAGGCCATTCAGTTATATTCAGCTTCAGAATTCTCCAAAAAGAAACAGGAGGTACATTTTCTTCCTGGAAAATAGAAAATATTGCCAACAGCTTAGTTAAGAAGAGACTTGATAATTGACTTAATGATGTACAGTTCTTCCAAGTACACAAACATTTTGAAATGAATATATCCTATTCCTGGATTCTATCAATTGATGGCTAAATAGTTTTTTAAAAAGTGCCAAGAGATTCTGACATGTGGTTTCTTTATACTCTAATGTTTTCAGAAATACTAATCTTGCCTAACATTTAAAACATGTCAATAAATAAATATTTTTAAAGAATATTTATAAGTAGAGATAGAGAATAGAAATGTTTATACCTGAAGACCCATTATATTCTATCTCTTTGTAGTATATACATTCTAAATCTAAATCTAAACTTCTTGTGCTATAGATTATTATTAATAAATTATAAACTTAGTTTAAAATGTTGAGATTTGGGTTTGTGGAACTCTCTGGGACTAGGACTATAAGATGCTGGATAATCTTATTTCCACTATTACCCCACCCCTATCAAACTAGGGGAACCACAAAAGAGAGGGTCTAAGACAGCCTCCATACCAAGGCCTCTTTTGTACTGAGTTTTCTGTCTTGACTTTGTGGTGCATTGTTGGTCTTGAGAGTTGATCTTCTTCTAATTAGACTTGATCCTGATTCTTTTTGAGACATTTCCAAGACATCACTTTCACTTTTGGATTCATCAGTTGCATTTTCTAATTCAACTTCGTTTCCTCGAGTCTAAAATAAACATGAAATATGAACAAACTGGTCAAACTCAGTTATCTAATGAAAATCAGTTATCAAGAAAAATGGTAGTTTATGTAGTTACAAGAAAATATAACCTGTTATTTCTGAAACTTAAAACCACTAAGCTAGGAATCCTATTGAATATGCTGAAATAACATGACATTCATTCCATGTATCATGCCCACTCATCTCCATTTTATGAATGACTTTGTCTCAGTCGTATTTGATTCAGACCAGTACTGTCAACAGAAAATGGTGCAAGCCATACTGTGAGTCAAATTTGTCATTTAAAAATTTCTCAGTAGCCACATTAAAAATGTTGGAGGAATACAATAAATTTTAATTATGTATTTTATTTAATCTAACAGCCAAGATAGATCTCATTTTCATTCTCCAGACTCTGATATTCATTTTCTACTGAGAGCACTGCATTTCAACCACCATTCAAGTACTCAGTAGCCAGATGTGGCCAGTGGACACCTTGCCTTTAAATCTTTTAAAAATTTTATTTTTCCCTAATTATCCTCATAATGTTCAAATCTTTCAAGAGAAAAAAATTCTAAAACTTTAGTGTGAGCCTAAATTTTGCAATTATTTTTCCCACTTCTCAAGACAAGTAACATTCATTATACAACTAAACATAGCAAAGTCAGCTTGTACCTGAGGTATTATAGGAAAATTCTAGAGTTAAATTGCACCTGCATTGTTACAAGTTTGAAGTAAATGCCTTCCTCTTTCATGAGTTCAACATGATTTCCTTGCTCCACAATGACTCCGTCTTCAAAACCAGCAATGACATCAGCATTACGAACTGTAGACAAACGATGCGCTATGACAACGGTGGTCCGACCTTCTCTGGCCTATGGAGACAAGACCCACGTTTTTGAATATAGGAATATACATTCAACTTATATTGTAAGCAAGAGACTACCTTATAAAACTTTGATAGTTTTGCAATGTCCAGAACATTCCTTTTGAAGAACTAACAACCAAATTCTCAAACCAACAAAAAAAGGTATTGGGATCAATATGAAAAAAAGAGGTGAAAGGCTCTAAGAAGAAAAAAAATATGAGTTGAAAAATTAGGTGGCAGCAATTAGAAAACAGAGAATACAATGGATCAATTCTTCAGCTGTTTTCAAAAAAAAAGGGAGGCCTATGGAATCCCCCCCAGAAATGTACATTATGAAGAAAAACTATTTTTATGTGCAATCTTTTAAAACTGCTTTTTATACTTTAATACATAGTTCCATTGTAGAATAAGAAAAAAAGACAGATAAGCTAAACAATAGGAAAACACAGATTTGAAATTACTGATAAGCAAAGTGAAGCAACCACAATCTCATCTGTTTCTATTTTGGTTGACAGAATTTTTAGTAATCTGCTTTTTTTTCTTCTTCTTCAACAAACCATTAAGCAAACTGACAGATGTTTAAAAGGACATACAGTGTTGTTTTGCTAGTAGAGAGGAAAAGAGTTGGAACAAATAAGTTCTCTTTGAGTTCTACTTTAATTCAGTGCATTTTGGTTCAAATGTTACCACAAGACAAGACACTAACTCTTGTGCTCCCAGAGCTAGCCTGTTACGATTATATGCAAAGACCACGCACAAGTGCCTAGCACAGAGCAACTGTAACAAGGTGGTCCCCAGAAAAAGGGGAAGTTCCAGAATCTCAGTTCGGCCCTAAGTGTGTGGAGCTGAGCAGGGATAAAAAGATCCTAGAGAGAGGACAGAAGGAAGCAGGATGGAGAGCAGCAAGGAGATGAGGAGGAGGCACATGGAGCACTTGCTTTTTGGTCTTGGACTGGTTGGAACAGATGTGGGTGAGAGACCCGTGGGGAGCTTAATAATGGCAGCTTTCATCTTGATTTTGATTTTGTTCTTTTCCTCCCAGATTTGTCTGACTCTTTCTGACCCTTTTCTATGGGTCTCTACTAAAAGTTCCTTTAGACTTGTGGCAGGCTTTTGGGCCTTGCTTTGGGCCAATCCTATTTAGCTAAACTTTTACCCTCAAGAAAATAAGTAACTTTAGATGCCTAACTTAATAACTATATTCTTTATCCTTTCTATATTGTTCCCCAATTGTGTTAAAATTCCTTTCCATTAAAGGTCTTATATGTTTGTCTTAATGCAGCAGATGACAGAACCCATTTAGAGAGGGCAAGTTTGGAGGTTCTGAGGTGCCCCTCTCCCTGCCCTGTAACACAACCACTGGAATCCAGTTTGATGAATGAGTTCATTTGGACTTAAGAAGTAAAGAAAAGCCAAACTCTGTTGATAGTTGAGGGCATTTGGTGGCTTATGTACATTTTGGTAAATTTAACTTTATCAGCTCTCTGCTCATTTCCTGGGGATAAGAGACTTCTCATATGTGAAAGAATCCTCAAGGGGCATTTAATATCTTGGAAGGTGAATATAAACCTTCAGATCATGCGCTTCTTTTGTTGGACATCACAACAAAAAGCAATTTTTATCTGTGACTGTATTTCTCACTGTTTAAAAGGTTTTTCAAGTACCTTTCTTTTTTTTTGAAGATTTATTTATTTATATATACAAGAGCTAGGGTACAGGCCAGAGTCCAGGGAGGTGAGAGGATTCACCAGAGACAGAGTGGGGAGCAGAACAGGCAGACCCACCAAAGCACACTGCTGAGGGCAGCAGTGGGTGAGGCAGGAGAGGTCTGCTACGCCATGTGGGTCCCCTTCCCTGGCTGGCAGCAGGGATCGAATTGGTGTTGCAGTGGCTGTGGTTTGCTTCATAGTGCGTTGCTTAACCCACTGCACCACCAGGGAGGCCCTCAAGTACCTTTCAATGAAAGTTTATTCATGACTACTTAAAAAAATTCCAAAGAAATAAAATAGAAGTTAAAAAACAAAATCTGTAAAGGTCTGTTGGCATTTATGTGCTAGCTGAAACATTCATTTTAGAAGGGACTGTAAATGTCCTATTCTTTTATAAGAGCAACATTAATAAGAATTAACAGTGGGATATTCTTATGCTTTTAAGATTTATAAAATCAGGTCAGTTTGAACTGAGGCTTACCGACCTTATCCAGGGCTGCCTGAACAACTGATTCACTTTCAGTGTCCAAAGCTGATGTGGCTTCATCCAGAAGAAGAATCTTGGGGTTGCGAACGAGGGCTCTTGCAATGGCAATTCTTTGTTTCTGCCCACCACTCAGCTGGGCCCCTCTCTCTCCAACCAGGGTGTCAAATTTCTACAACAGAAAATATAGGAGCACTTGAGGAAAGAATAAGCTATCTCAGCTCAGTTTAACATAAAAAGTAATCCCAAAAATAAGCCAGGGCTCAAAGTGCTCAGTTCCTTAAAAGATAGCAATAATCAACCCCAAATTAAAATATAAAATATAAATGTAAAATAATATATAATATATATTTTATATTTTATATATTATATATATATTTATATATGCCAACTACTAGTTGATACTAGCTTTAAAATCTGAATTAATCTTGATTTCCCCTTCTGGAGATTCTGACAATTTAATGCAGATTCCTAACTTCCTGTGCCTTCAGGAAGCTTCCATTCTTGGAACCTCTAGCATGACAAAGATCAAGAAGGACTTACATTAGGTAGCTTCATGATAAAGTCATAGGCATTGGCTTCCTTCACAGCTTTTTCAATCTCATCCATGGTAACATCTTCACGGCCATAGCGAATATTTTCAGCTATTGTGGTGGCAAATAACACAGGTTCCTGACTCACCACGCCAATAATTTCCCTTAGATACCTTACATTTATGGTCCTAATGTCCTGTCCATCGATACTGACCTGAAATTAAAATTAGATTTTTCACACAGTGCAGGTCTGAATAATCTGCAATACTAACTGCTGACTGCATACCATCTAGCTCAGCATGAGTCATCTTACCGTGCCCTCCACAGGGTCATAGAGCCTCTGTATCAGCTGGACAGTTGTACTTTTCCCACAGCCACTGTTCCCAACCAGGGCCACTGTCTGCCCACTCTTAATCTGCAGGTTGAGGCCTTTCAAGACCTACCAAGATGAATTAGAAAATGACTTAAAGGAAGTTCTTAGACACTGACACCATGAACTAAGAGTTTAATGCAAAAGAGATTGAAATATACATATACACTTTTTTATAGTTTCTAAAGGAAAGTATCAGAAATTATTCACCAAATAAATTGCTGAATCTTTCATTAATCATTTATTACTGTACCTTTACTTCTTTTCGAGATGGATAACTAAAGTGAACATCTTTGAATTCCAAATTTCCCTTTATAGTATCTGGTTTGTGTCCATTCTTTGAATAGCTGTCAATGCTTGGCTTCTATAGAGAGTAAAATTCAAAAGATTATTTAGTGACATTTGTGGCATGTTGGATAAAGTGATAAAGAATTTAATTGTTAACTAGAAAAACACTTAGGTAGAAGGATAAATGACCACATTTACATTACTTACATTATCAATTATATTAAAGATTTCATAGGCTGCTCCTCTTGCATTTGCAAATGCTTCAATGCTTGGAGTTGCCTGTCCAACACTGAAAGCCCCAATTAATACAGAAAAGAAGACCTAAGGAACTCAAAGAAAAAGCACCATGTTACTTAGATGGTACTTACTATAAGTTTTTCAGACTTCTTCAAATACAGTTAATTAAATTTAAATGGCAACATATCATATGAACACAGGATGTTAAAAATATTTGAATCATTTAAGTACTTTTTGATTTACAGTGCAGATTTATATTTACTTATTCAGTGAAACAAGGATACATGTCTTATGGAACCAGAATATTATAACAGAAGGTATTCTTCAGTGATTATGAATTTTGGTTTAGATCATCAGCAGATAAAATGGAAACAAATACTAGAGAGACAGAAGACCCAGGTCTGAATCTGGGAATAAGCACTAATTGTATGTTTTTAGACAATTCTCTTAGAATGTCTAGGCTTCAACTTCTACACTTGCAAAAATAGACTATTTGTTTTCCCTACCCAGTAACATTAGTTGTTGTATCAGATGAAACAATATACATGAAAGTATTTTGTAAATTATAAAGCATAAACACTCAAGGCATTATCAAGTGAATTCTTTTTTCTCTACCAGACTGTGTTCTCTTTGAAGTCTGATAAAAAGGGTTTTGTTTTGCTTTTACAAAATTACAGTTTCTTATTGGTTAAAACTTTACATTGTTACTCTTCATTGTTAAAGAAAACTAAAGTCACTATCACTTTCCTTCTAAATTACATAGGAATTATATTATCCAATCATTTACATAGAAGAATTTTTACTAATTATAAATTCATTTTCTCAATTAGCCTTACAATAGCGCTAAAAGTTATGACTCATTATTCCTGTCCTTTCCATTGGACAGAAGATATAACAGAGGCTTGACAAATTGAGGTGACTGTCCCAAATCACACAACTGGTAAGTGGATTAGCTGGAATTTGCAGCAAATCAACCTAAAATCAAATTCCATGCTTTATTTACTATTCATTGCTTCCAGTTTGTGAGACAGATCTGGGCTGAGTGAATACTGGATTTTAAACTGCTTACCTACATTACAGTTAAGTGGCATATATCCTTCTTAAAATCTAGGTTCACTCACAACATCCCTAGTATCCTAATAAAAGCTTTTGTAAAAGTCATTCTTATTGAACAGTCCCACATATTCTGAATTGGCAAAAATAATAGGCCCAATCATCCTTATGACACAGTACATCCATATGACAGATCTGTTCCTGAAAACACAACTGCTTTAAGGGACTCAGCTAGATATTTTGTCCTGGCCTATGAAACGGAGTTCAGTAACTTCTAAGTTTATGTACTTTATTATATCAAGATACAGATTGACCATGTGTTTGTGAATATTTTATTTTCTTTAAATAATGAGGACAACATCAAATGATAAGGTTTTGTATTTGCACACATTTGTAAGGCAGAGAAACTCTAAACAAAATATTCTTTTATGGAGAGCAACAATATATAATATCATAAATTTATGCAATGTATTTGCTATTTAAAAAAATGGAGAGTGCCCTCCCCTGGTGGCGCAGTGGGTTAAGAAACGCACTATGAAGCAAAATGCAGCCAATGTAGCACGAGTTTGATCCCCGCTGCTGGCCAGAGAGGTGACCCACATGGTGTGGCAGACCTCTCCTGCCTTGCCCTCTGTTCCCCACTCTGTCTCTGGTGGATCCTCTCATCCCCTGCACTTCTGACCTGTACCCCAGTTCTTATATGAATAAATAAATCTTTAAAAAATCCTTTAAAAAATAAAAAAATATATAAAAAATTGAAGAGAGGTTGTACACGGGATCTACAAAAGAAACAACAAAATTGACTGTGGGATACATCTATTTTCATTACCACTTTATAAACCTAGTAATGCATGTTTGTTTGTAGTATTAAATAGTTTTTCAAATATAACCTCCTACAGTCAAACCAACATACCAATTAATTTCACTGACATTATAAACAATGATTCATTTCTTAATGTAACATCACTTACAGTGAGTACTTGTCCAATAGAATATTCTTTTGCAATGACCAACTTAGTCCCATACCAGAATGCCAGAGCATAAGATGCATAGATCAACAGGAAAGCAGCACCCATGGAAATGTTGGCTGTAATAGCTTTCTTTATCCCAATTCTTTTAGCTTCTTCCAAATTTTTGTTGTATCTGGTAGAAGTAGCAAAAATTATCATATATATTCATAATTACTATTTAAGTGAGTCAATACAGCATGACGACGGTCATTGTATTTTAGAATATGTCCAGTTCTTTGATAGATGCTTTACATGTATGTTCTGCTTTTGCTCATACAATGACTCTATGATATCAGTGCTATTATATTTCCTTCTTATTAAAAAGAAAGCTGAGGTTTCTAAAGATTAAGTAATTGATGGCCGAGTCTTGTAAAAGCTCCTTTGTTGGTTTCAGAAATAATGAAATAAGTGAAGTGATATTTAACAAACTTCCAGAACACTGTTTTCATTCACAAGACAAAAATATAAGCCATATTTGTGTTTTCCCTTAAAAATGTACATGCCTTTTCAACTTACTAATAAAGAAGAGAAAGTAGAGACAATGGGCTGTAGGATCTTTAAATCTCTTCACTATCTTTGAATAATGAATAGCAAAGCTTTGGAGATAATTGTTCTCCACCCTGGTTGCTTTGGGACTGCCAGACGAACCCACTGAGAGGAAACATGTATGAGAACATTTTGAGAGGTTTGAACTGTTATATAATACTTTTTACATTTAAATAAACTATATAGTTTATCTTCTTTACATAGATGCTTATTTCAAAAATTGATGACCTACGAACATTATTTGGTATACAAGTATATAATAATCCATCATTATGTTATCAGTCTCCCCATCCTTGGATTTTCCACATATCAATCCCTCTGACAATACTTCCTAACCTTTGTCACGTCATGGTGCTCACTTTTGGAGTAAAGGGATATGGCTTGGTGGATCAGGCCACCCTGGGTCTTTGGGCTACCTCAAGGGCTGAGAAAATAACAATAGTGTAACAGGTTACAGCCCTGTAGCCTGTTCATAGTGCAAAGGTCTCTCCTCTATTAACCAGACTTGGAGAATATCCAATGATACTTTTTAGAACAATTACAAGGAATTACACAAGACAGGTAATAGCAAGAAAGCAAACAAAAATGAAAAACAATGTAGGAGCCCACTGATAGAGAACTTAAAGCTTAGTCTCAAATGATAATTCAAGTACTTTTTAAACTTTCAAAGTTTAAATGTTGTCCCGTGTTAATTTCAGATATTACAGGAGATGGTGTCTGTAAATTGACCTTCATTTGAAAGGAATACAGACTGTTCTTCTTAAAGAGACTTGAAGATAAGATCATGAGGCCCAGATGAAAACAAAAAGAAGGATTTTCACAAATACAGAACTAAGGTAATGTTATTAGAGAAATAGGACAGATTATGACTGAGACAAATCTGCTTTGATCCTCTTAATCACAGCTCCTTGAAGATTCTTTACAGAAAGAACTCATAATTATTGAAATAAAAGAACTTACCTCTATATGGAAATCATATTTTGAGGTCTTTGATCCAATAAAACAAAGCTATATGAATATTACATGGCAATATATTATTTTGGGGGGGCAGGGTCATCCCATCCATTAAAATGACAGCAGAGCACAAGCCCTGCTCAATAAGCATGCATTTTTTTCTATCTTAATGACAATTTTTAACTAATCAACTAAAGTTACAAAAGCATGCCAAATGAAATTTATGTGACTGGGTCCACTAAACATCAAATTTAAACAGAACCTTAGACTGATAAAATAATCACATATTATTAGAATTTCTCCCTCCAAAAATTTAAATACCAATATGCCAACTTAAATGATTGATCAAAAAAATTTTTTGAAAGTGTGCTTCAGTGGTTAATGTGTGTTTTTGTGTGTTTGCGTGTATGTACTTATATATCTATACAATCCCTATTTATGAGTCAATCTGAGATGAAAAGTGCTATTAGACATGAAGTTCACATAATTACATTTAAGGAGCTTTAATACTTATAACTGACACCCTCTTATCTCCTTTATTTCAGTTCTCGCTTACCGGGACTAATGAAGAAATCATTTCACTGATAAGTTGTTGTCCCATGCAGCCAGAAGAAATATTTGTATAGGGAGAAGCAAGAGCAAGGAAGAAAATAATTTAGATAGCAGAAAAAATAAATGAAAAGGAGAAGGGGGTAGGAAACATAAACAATACTCCTTTCACACAAGCATTTCAGCTTTTTGATAAAAATGTCACATATATAAAATCAGATATTATAATTATCCATTCATTAAATGCATTAGTGGAAAGTGATAATTAAAGCAGGAGTCCCTGAAATAAAGTTACATAATAAAAACAATGATATTTAGAAAAAATTATTATTATTAAATATCATGAAAATATCAATGATGCAAACAGCCACTAACAAGGAAAAATTTTACTTAAGTAAAAATACTAATAAGTAAACAACTGCAAGGCACACAAGGAAGAAAAATATCATCTTAAGGCAAATAGAGCTATTCTGTATTTTTGAATTAAATTCATTTAAAATTCTAGTTAAATTTCCATTCTAACAGAGCCTTCTATTCCAAGGGTTACCTCCTGCACCTATTAATTTGAAGAGAAAGTCATATTTGGACATTAATTAAGGCATGTGTAAGCAAAAAGGGGAAGAGCTAGAAAGATAAAGGAGTATATTTAGTTTAAAAAATGATTTATAAATTGCATCCCAAAGTTAGGTACTTGTTGCTGCTTTCCTACAGTCTAAGCAAGCTGCTACAAGTGTACCTACTGATCTCATTGCTTCCACTCTTTTACTTGTCTCTTCTATTAACCAGATCATTACAGACCAAGAAATTATTGTAAAACATAATGTGGATACTCATTCCCTTGTTAAAGACCCTCAACCACTTTCCTGTGTCATTGTAATAAAACCCTAACTCCTCATTAAGTCCTCATATTCAGGTCCCTGTCCACTTTCAAGAGGCTCTCTTTACCTCAGTTTCCCCTCACCCAGCTGAACTCCAGTCACACAAGCCTTATGATACACCCAAGAACATTCCAAAGTCATTATCACCTCAGGAAATTTGAAGACCCTGCAATCCCTACCCTCACCATAGCAAGCTTTTTCTCATCCCAAGTCTCAGCCTAAATGAAACCTCCTCAAAGATCACTACATTGATCTCCATATTTAAAGTAAATTTTCTTTCTTCACCCACATTAGCACATTCTTTGAGTTTTGGGAACAGATTTTTAAATCTGTGTTTTAATTAATTCTTTTCAATGATTTTTCTGAAGAATCTTAAGCCATCAGGTATTTGTCTTGACTCTATTCTTCATCTGCAGGCAAAACAAATTTCCAATTCTCAAGGGTACTTTTCTCCTTTGAAAAGCATTCAAATAACTAATATAGTCCAAAGAAATGACTCCACACATAAAGGATATTTGAATATAGCTGTATAAGTCCATTTGCTTATTCTTATATTAAAACACTGATTACAATATTTAGAAAAATATTACCATAACTAATTTTTTAAAAGTCTCAATTTCTTTAAACTTTTAGTGAAACAAAGTTTCCAATATTGAACTTATTTCTATAATGTTCTTTCCCTCCCTCATCCAAATTACATCTACATCATTATTGATTTAGTTACTAACAATATTCTTAAGATAATTTATATTCATCAAATTTAGACTGTCACTAATTATAAGGAGTACTGTTATTCTGTTATTTTACCTAACAATAAGAAAGGAATTTAATAGGACACACTATATAATATGGAACCAAAATGGGTCCCAGAATAATCCTCAACTTCCCTTGAGAATTTGAACCATAACACAATACTAATGCAGGGGAAACAAAAGCAAAAATAAACAAGTGGTACTATATCAAATTAAACAGTTTTTGCACCAAAAGAAATGATCACAAAACAAAAAGGCAAGACAATAAATGCTATAAAATATTCATATGTCACACATCTGACAATGGGATAATTCCCAAAATATATAAAGTTCTCACACAATCCAACAACAACAAAAACCAATAAAAAAATGGACAGAAGACATAGACACATTGCTAAATATGACATTCAGATGGGCTACAGATACATGAAAAATTGTTCAAAGTCCCTTACTATAAGGGAAATGCAAATCAAAATCACAGTGAAGTATTACCTCATCCTCTGAAAATAGCCCATATCAAAAAGAATGGGATCAAAAAATACTGGTAAGTTTGTGGTAAAAAAGGAATTCATCCACTGTTGGTGGAAGTGCAAATTGGTGCAGTCTCATTGGAAAACGGTATGGAGATTTCTTTTTTTCACAGGTATGACTCAAGTCCCAAGAGAAATCAAATCATATTTTTTAATGTGTTTTATCATTTTAAAATTTATATATATTTGACATCAATTGTAATCCCCATGTATTCCCCATCACCATATCACCAGTGCACCATCACCTCAGTCCCCCCAGCTGTGGTACATATACACGATGGAATACTATTCAGCAATCAAAAAAGAAAAACTAGACACATTCATAGGAACATGGCTGGACCTGGAAGGGATTATGCTCAGCGAAGTAAGTCAGACAGCAAAAGAAAAATACCAGATGGTTCCTCCCCTAGGAGGAATATAAGGGAACCAAATAAGGATCAAGGAAAGGAATAAGGACAATAATAATAATAACAATAAAGACACAAAAACCAAAAATGAAAAGACAAGGACATATTGGGGACACTTGGTGGGGAGAGAAGAGGGGGAGGGTTGAGAGCAGATGGGTATGGAGATTTCCTAACAAAACAAAAATGTAAATGCCATATGACCAAGCAACACTTCTGTTAGATATCCACCCTAAAAGTATGAAAACTCTAATCTGAAAAGATTTATGTACACCTACATACATAGCAGCACTGTCCACAATGGCAAAATCATGGAATAAAGCTTAGTATCCTTCATCAAATGGATAAAGTCACTGTGGAATATATACACAACAGAGCATTACACAGGTGTGAACAAATGAAGTAGTGGCTTTTGAACAAAATAGATGGGTCTCAAAGAGATTATTGTAAGTGAAATAAGTCAGAAAGTAAGGGAGATACCAGATAGTTTTATTCATCAGTGGAATACAAATAACAACAAGAACAACAAAAAACATGAACAGGCAAACATAGCAGAAATGAATCTTGTACTTAGTAAAAAAATATACTGGTTATGTCAAGGGTGAGTGGAACATGTACATGGAGGAAGAATAAAACTATAACCTCAAATTTAAAATAAAAAAAAAGAGAATGCTGTTTTTTGTGAGTCTCTGGTATATACTTTTTCTTAGTTTAACAAAGTTCCAATTGTTTCTAGTTTTAAGAGTTTTTGTCATTAATTGTATACAATTAATGCCTTTTCTCCAACTTATCAAAGTGTTTCTTTTAATCTATTAATATGGTTAATTAAACTAATTCATTTCCTAATGTTAAACCATCTTTACATTGATGGACTAAAGCCAACAGGTTCAGGATATTTTTCAATCTGATATTTTTCACATAGATTTATTTGGTTAACTATATCTCAGGATTTTCTGTGTCTATATTTTAGGTGAGACTGTAATATAATTTTCCTTTCTCATATACCTGTATGGTTGCGGTATCAATGTTACACTAGCCTCATGAAATGGACTCACAAATTTTTGTGTATATTTTTCTCTATGCAACAATTTGTATAAAATATAGTTCTCCCATTTTGAGTTTTTGGTCGAACTTGTATATAAAATTATTGGGACCTTGATTGTTTATATGTGCATGTAGGTGCAGGAGATAGAGATTTTCAATTTTTGGTTCAATTCCTTTCAATACCATAAGTCTACTCAGGCTTTCTCTTGATTAAGTGAAATGCTTGATTAAGTGAAAATACTGGTTAGTATTTTTCTAGGACTTGTTCATTTTAAATTTTATTGGTATAAGAGTGTAGTTTCAAAAAAGTTTTTTTTTTAAATCTGAGTCATTTTCCTTATTCATTTGTCTGTTTGTTCCTGATTAAATTTGTAAAATACTTGGTTGCTTATTAGCTTTATCAAAGAGTTAGTTTATAGATTTGTCAAGCTACATTTTTACCTATATTTTTCTGTTAAATTAAGTTTTGTTCTTACCTTCATTATTTCCTTTATATACACCCTTTACTCTATTGTACTTTCACTAATTTCTTAATTTGGATGTTTAATTCATTAATTTTCAGCCACTTTTCATTTCTTTTATCAGACACTTTAGTGGTATCACTGGACTAGGACTCATTTTTAATGTGAAACCTTCAGCTTTGAGGAGAGATAATTTTCTAGTCCACAGGTAGTATAAACTCAGATTCAACATCCCCATGAGGGTTAGATTTGAGAGTTTTATTTCTATGGAGAGATGCTTCCCCTTGCTCAAAAACTAGACAATAGCAGATAAGGTTTATTTGTTTCTCTATGCTGTCAGATACATATTTTTTCCTGATTCACCTTTCATTGAGAAAAAGGTAAAAGAATCATAATTCCAAAACTCCCTTCTGGGTCTACTCAAACATTAATCAGAAAGGACATTTTAAAATAACTCTTTAAATAGTACCTCTGCGTCTGATGGAACATTTTATTTCTCCAAATATTTAACCCAATTGGTACATTAGGTATTTTGCTCATTTGTGACTTTTATATCTTCCACTGATCCCTGCTAGAATTTTAACTCCACAAGAGTAAAAGCTTTATTTGACTGGCTATTTGTCCAATTATTAAGCAAGACTAATTCTATTAGTCAGAAATATTTTCAGGTAAAAGCAAAAACCTTAGTAGAAATTGAAATAGAACACATATATTGCTTTCCTGAAAACTATGGCACTTAACTATCACAAATTACTCTCAGAGAACATCTTTGTGGGTGTGAAATATCATATGAACAAACGGGTACTCTAAGCACAGGTACAATTTAAAGAATAATTTTACAATGAACACCCATATATAAATGCAACTGAGGTCAAGAAGTAAAATGTGTCTAGAATCATAGAAGCCCCCTGCAAATTGTCCCATACTTTTCAAAACCGCCCTTCATCTCTTTTCCCAGAGGTAACCATTACTGTAACTTAGGAAGACCTCCTTTTTTCTCTTTATGGCATTAGCAAACAATGTATAATTTCCCAAACAAACAAAAAACATAGTTTATTTGTTCCTATTTTCAAATAGATGGATAGATTGACAATATACAGATATATATTGATAACATCTAAAATACTATAATATTAGAATATTACTATTATACATATTCAATTTTAAACAAAGTTTGTTACTGCTTAGCAATCAATCGGTCTGAGGAATGTAATATACATCAATAAATTACCACAACAGTATACCTCAGAAATCTAATGAAAAGATGTAGTTAAAAGGAAAATATAAAACAACATATAGTAAAAAGATTTTGTACTTTTGTACAAATGTACTTTTAGTTATATTTTTATCTTTCAAATCATTGAGCATAAATCCAATTAACTAGGAGTTTGGGGAGAGAAGAAACAAACCATAAGTTAAAATGTTCCCATATGGGAAGGTGCTCAGTGGACTAGGGTGAAGGACGATGGATGGTTTGATGGTAGGTGTGGTGTGGTGTGGTGTGGTAACACACATCTCAATAAAAATAAGTAAATAATAGGGTTGGAGTAGGTAGAACAAGTAGAAGGGCTGTGCTGATGGTGGTGGAGGGTAATTAGACTTTTGGTGGAGGGCATGCTTTGGTATATACAACTATTGAGGGGTAAAACAGTTCACCTAAATCTTACTGTGGTATAAACCAAAGCTAACTGAAAAATCAAAAAATATATATGAATTTTAAATTAAAAAATAGTGGTATAAATGATTAATATCAGAGGTATAAAATACATTTCAGTCTCAACGAACTATTTTTAGGTCACTATCTGACTAGAAAACAGAAAATACTTTGAATTAGCAGAGGTAAAAAGATCACAACTAGAATTACTTCTCTAGAATATTAGATTTCCTGTAACATATCCATTAACACATATATACATATGAGAATACCCTTATAATCAAAACCATCAACCTGAAGGACATGTAAGATGACACAGAATTTAACATTTCCATCAATTTAAAAAAGAGACTCAAACCTGTCAAGTTCCTTCTTTTGTCCTCCAAATGCAATCACAGTTCTAATTGCTGCTAAGACCTCTTCAGCTACTGCTCCAGCTTTTGCATATGCCAAGAGTTCTTTATCAGTAAATGAAGAAAGTATCTGTTCAAAAAATGCAGTTTTAGATCAATTAAAATTATTTAACAATTTTATATTTTATAAAGTAAAATAAGTATATAAACAAATGTTCCTTGTATGTTAATATAGGTATAGAATAAAATCTGCCCCATATTTAATTTTGGTCATTATATTCTATTTTTCAACATCTACATACACATATGCACATATATTCACTTAGTCATTTCAAATTCTTTCTGAACTGAGATGATACGCAATACATTAAAATAATTTTTTTCTCACAAAATACATTGTGGATACTCATGTAAATATACCTGGAACTTTTGGGAGAGCTTAAATTTTAGAAATGAATACAATTTCACCATTCATTAAAAATAGAGAAAAAGGGGCATGACATTAAGGAAATAGGATATAACTCAACACAGTCATTACTAACACTACTCTAGTTCAAAATATTGAGGTCAAAGACAAAAAAAATGGAAGGGATCAAGCAGGTGTCATGACAGGACTTCTAGAAAGTTTTGCATCCTAGGGCAAGCTCCTTTCCTACTACTCCTGAGAAAAGCATTCAGCCTTCTGAGAAGTCTTTGTTTTGGGGATATCCTTTAATCCTCCAGTTTGATCCCTTTATTTTATTGAAGAAAGAGTACTAGGTTCCTTATATACACAAAATCTCATTTATTCTTCCCTATTGCACAGTGAAGTAGGCATTATTTCCCTAACTCTATATATGAGGAAGTATATATTAGATATACCATTTATCATGCAGGCATTTGCTAATAAATAAAATGTCCAGATCAAGCCTGAGTCCATATAATTTTACAGCCTAAATGAATATCAACTAGAGTGAATTTCTCTGAAATCAGCCAATATATATGAACTCAGTTTCCAGAGCATGCTACTATGAAAACCAAATCAATTAACTAAGGTTAATATCTAAGTAGTCAGCCATGTAACTAAAAATCACATACAAGCAATTCATGATAACGTTCTTATTAAATAATATTACACTATTTCAATAAATACAGGCATTTGTGAACACATTTGTGTAACTAATATTGATTTATTCCTTCTTATTATAAAGTTCAGAATTTTTTTAAAAGATTTATTTATTTATGCATACAAGAGCTGGGATATAGGCCAGAGTCCAGGGAGGTGAGAGAATTCATCAGAGTGGGGAGCAGAAGAGGCAGACTGACAGAAACACACTGCTGAGGGCAGCAGTGGGCGAGGCAGGAGAGGTCTACCACGCCATGTGGGTCCCCTCCCTGGTTGGCAGCAGGGATCGAACTGGTGCTGCAGTGGCTGCAGTTTGCTTCATAGTGTGTTGCTTAACCCACTGCACCACCAGGGAGGCCCCAGAATTGTTTTAATAGTACTTTTCTTCCTTTGCTGTGTGAGAAAGTAAATAAAGCTATAATATATGTATGAGTGGGTGGGTGAAGGAAAATGGACATTTACTGTGTTTTATGTGCAGATATTATACATTTTTTCTTTGGCATCAAGACAATATCCTACCAGTGCACTAAACCTTCTTTACTTCTCAAAGCTATCTTCCTAAGGCCTTCTGAGTCATTCATAGTGCTGGGTTTTGAGTCAAGTTGGTCAATGCCATCCCTAAACAAACGTGTCTGTATGATAAAAGATAATATATCTAACATATAATATGCTTCAACTGATGTGCTCAGCTCCTCTAAAACCTTACCCCACAAGAATCCTCCATGTCAGAGGCATCCAGCAACAAGACGACGAGAAATATTTTTGAATCAGGAGTGTAAAAATATACTATTTTAATTTATTGCTAATATATCAAATACCATGTCAGTTTCAGCCTGCTTCTTTTTTTCCTTTTACGACCTTCCATAATTATAAGCCTATACCTAGGAAAGACTATAATAGGACCTTCACTGTTTTGTGAGAAAGCATATTTGTCAAAAGGAAAAAAAAACTTTTCAAACTATTCTCAACTATATGAAAAGGCAACTTCAATTGTTACCGTAATACAAAATGACAGAATGGTGATACTTCATTACAATTACCAACATAAATAATATGAAGTGTGATATAACAATATAAAGTATCTAAAAGCTGATAATTTCTTACAGTCTAACGAGTGTTAGTTTGAGACGTATAAAATTGTTATTTCCATAGCTTGAAAGCAATCTTACACAGGCAATTTTGTATTATTCACACTCATATATTCAGAAGTAATATTTTTGACCACTAAAATGAGAGGTACCTTCATCTTTTGTCCCATTTTTCCATTTTTCAGTGTAGATTTTGTTTTGAGATAATTTATACATGCTTTTTTAAAAACTTTTTGAGATGGCTGCAGATAAACATACAGTTCTAAGAAATAGTAAGCTTATACATATTTCATCTAGGATTATTCAATAGTGGCATCTTTAAAATGTTACAATATCCCTAACAGGAAATTAACATTGTTATAATCCATCAATTTTATATGCATTTATCAATTTATCATGCACTTATGCATTTGTGTGTTTGGTTCTAAGCAACCTTATCACTTATATAGATTTATTTACTGATGCATACAAGAACTGGGGTATAGGCCAGAGGTGTGGGGAGTGAGAGGATTCACCAGAGAGGGGAACATAACAGTCAGACAGACTGCAATACAGTACTGAAGTGAGCAGTGGGCAAGGCCCAAGAGTCTGCTAGACCATGTGGGTCACCTCCCTGGCCAGGGACTAAACTCATACTGCAGTGGCTGCAAATAGCTTCATAGTGCTGCGACTTAACCCCTTGTGCCACAGGGAGGCCCCTATTCCCAGTCTTATGGGGAAATCATTCAGTCAGTCCTTCATTATTAAGAATTATATCATCTGTAAGGTTTTTGTAGACAATCTTTTCAAATTGAGCTATTATTTCTCTCTTCTTGACTTAATGAGAGATGTCTTTTCATCAATGGATACTGGATATTGTCCAATGTTGTGTTTGTGTGTGTGTGTATATGTGAGTTAGTATGATTATGTGGTTTTTCTTTAGTTTGTTGATATGACATATTACATGGACTGATTTTCAAATGTTTACCAGCCTTGTGTAACTGAAACAACTTCCAATTGATCATGGTATATTATTCTGTTCATATGTTGTTGGTTTGATTTGCTAATATGTTATTGAGAAATGTTAATTCTTAGTTAATCAAGGTATTGGTTTGCAGTTGTTTGGGGGTGTGTGTATGTGTGTGTGAGAGAGAGAGAGAAAGAGAGACAGAGAGAGAGACTTTTGTCTGGTTTTAGTGTCAGGGTATACCAGCCTCATAAAATAAATTGAGCAGTATTTCCCTCTCTTCTTTCTTCTGAAAACTAAAATTGTTAATTCTCTAAATGTCGAGTAGAGTTTTCCAGTAAAAATCACCGGGACCTGTAGAATCTCTCACAAACTTTGATGAGAGATCTGTGGTCCCCTTGTTTCTCTCTGACTGATTTTGAATTCTTTATGTTAGACATTCTCATTCTGTAGCTATTTCTAAAGACAACTTGGAGACTAAGGACAGCTTGAGAAATTATTTCTTCCAATGTTCCTTTAGTCTCTACTTTCCCTCCTTTTGGAACTCCAGTAATAACAAATGTTGGATCTTCTGTTACTGCTTGATAGTTCCCTGAAGATCTTTTCATTTTCTCTGTTTTGAATGAGTCAATTCTATTGTGCTATCTACCGGTACACTGATTTTCCCCCTGTCTTCTCCCCTCAAGTAGGCTGAACACATCCATTATGATTTTCTGCTGTTGTGTGTTTCAGTTCTCTAAATTCATTTCATTTTTATTTATAATTTTTATTTTATTGCTGGTATTTTCTGTTTTTTTAAAGAGGATCTGTAATTGATTAGTGAAGCATTTTTATGATAGCTGCTTTAAAGAGTGTTAAATAATCCCCACATCTGATTTATCTCAATGTTTGTGTCAGTTAATTTTTTTTTTCTCGTTCAAATTGCACTTTTCTTGCTCCTTGGTATGACAAGTAATTTTTATTGTGTACTGGATATTTTGACAATTAGGTTAGAAGACTAACCTAAAATCTTTTATTTTAGCAAGTACTTTTTCTATTTAGGTTAAGCATGCAATTCTTGGCCTACTTTTGTGAGTTGCAGTTCCAGTGAGAGTCTAATGTTCAGAGCGTTTGTGGTAATGTTTTGGTCAGTCTGGCTTATCTGGAACTACCTGGGCACCAACTGGCTCTGCTTCTCACACCTAAAAGAGTGGAAGTGGTTTTTCAAGATTCAGTAATGAGTAATCTCTTGGTGGGAACAAGATGTGTGATGGTTTCCCCAACCCTCTAGCTGCACCTGTGTCTTTGGGAGAGGGACGAGATCTCCAGCACAGAGCTCTTAAGAAGCTTTCTGATCCAGGAAGTTTTCTATATCTAGGACCCTTTCTGTTCTACCCTGCTATCTTATTGCCTCAGGCTTGTAAGGACAAGGAAGTCTCCTTGAGCTACATTTGTTTTTTAATATGACTGACAACAAGAAAATTAATTTGTTTAAAAAAGTTATATCAAAAGTTTATTTCAAAGTGAGGATTAGAACTTAGGTCTCAGGGTTCCATTACTAAATAATTAGTATGTGAAGCAATGAGTAATAATTAAAAGATTAACTTAATGTCTGTTTCCTAATGTAACTAGGATGAATATTAAAACCAAAGCACAAAGGGCTAAGGGTATGGTGTATGGGTGAATTGGTGGTAGAAATTCCACAGGGAGTACACCTGATGTCAAATACATATAAAGAAATTTTTAAAAAATTTTTTCAACAAATATTGATATAGTTTGCCACCTAACTGCCTGGTATTTTAGTAAGTAGAAAAATCAATAACTCACAAAGCTTTTGCCAAATATTTCAGCCAAAATATAAAGAGATTACTTTACCACCAAGATTATCATTTAAACTTTGTGTTAACGCTGTGTGACAAATTAAGAGTCCTCAGAACCTCAGTTGCCTCCTCTGTAAAATGAGTAACACATATACTCCAAGTATATATATTGAAGTATAACACATATACTTCAGAGAGTTAACAAATATTTGCTTGACTTAAGTCAATAAATGGTAGTTACTATTTGCAATAACAGAAATTTCTAACACCTGTTTAATAGGGTCAAAACTTCTTAACACTTATAATTTATTTTGTCTTAGCTTTGGCTAAGACATATATGTGTACATATATTTTTTCACATACATATCCTTTATACCTTTTGCCATATGAATTTATAGCATTTTCTCTAAGTTGAGATTAAACCCAACAGAAATTATTTGACCAATCTTTCCACAGAAACCCACTCTTACATCAAATCAGTTTAAAATGAACATCATGCCCAGATTTGAAAGGGAAAATGCATTTGATAAGATCATCTGAGGGCTTTGTGAAGAGTAAGATAGGCTGGTCATTTGTACTACTTTACCTTCATGACTGGAAGAACTTAGGTTAAGGATTTACATGTATATGGAACTAAGAAGTACCTACTTAAAAAATTACCTTACCACTGGATTTATATATTTATAAATACAGGGTCATTTATTATGTTGACAAAACTATAAAATTAAGAGAAATTTAAACAAAATCTACAAAGACATTAAAACCAATAATGTTAACTAAATGTGACATAGTGTTGGGCCTAAAGGCATTGCACTTGAACCTCTACTTGTTATGTGAATATAGCATTGCCAACTAGGAAACAAAATTCTTAAGAGCTGAACGTATCTTTTTTTATGAAGGCAGAGAATAAATTATTACCGCTACTGTTTTCACATTCCTTACCCAAAGAACTCTCTATTCCAGAACCCCATGGAATCCTGGAAGAGGCAGAAGTCAGTGAAGTTGTATATGCTTATTTTGACTTTTGAACAGATTTAAAACCAAGTATCAAGTCTCAAGGTAGGGTCATCATATAGTAAAAACAGCTTTCTACTGTTCTCAGGGTTGGAGACACACTAAACTCTGGATTCGTAGGTTTCACCTACCTTTGCCCAAACAGCAGCTGATACTCCAAGAACAGGACTAATGGCCAAGATCACAAGAGTTAGCTTCCAACCACGTGTAAATCCTATTATAAAACCAGTGAAAAACGTCGCTAATGACTGAAAAAACATTGCAATTTTGTCACCAATTCCTTCATTAATTTTGGAGACATCACTAAAAAAAAGTGTTAGAAATAAATATCAGAATTGTGAACAAAGAACTTGTCTCCTGAATCCCATTTTTTTGTTTCTTTAAATATTGTTTTTGGTGTTTGTTTTTCCTTTGAGTGTGATGTAAGTTACTTTATATCTAGGATTTCGTTTGGAAATTTCCCCAGAAAGTATCAAGTGTGGCTCTACGGTACACTCTTAGAAGATTTCTTATCTGGCAAGCACAGGCCCTCATTCAGTGCTAGTCATGCAGGTCCCCTCTTGCCTGCCCAGGGTACTGAGAATAAAATATGCATATGACATGATATCTGCTCAAAAGAAATTTAATCCCATAATTACTTGAGTGCTTCATATCTGATGTCAGTCCTTTCATTTTAGTAAAAATCACGTTTGAATTGAACATAAAGCTAGGTACTTACTCTGTGAGCCTTGTGTTCAGCTCCCCAACATCATGCACATCAAACCAGCCTATCTCCTGCCGCATGATAGCATGGAAAAATTGTTTTCTAATTTTGAATATCTGTCTTCCAGCTGCAAGGCACCAGAATGAAACCTGAATGTAAGCAGCAACAAGCACACCAGCGCCAATCCCACTGTAGTAATAGGCATACCTGAAAAAGAACAACAGCACTGCTCGTACTCTGTTTCCTGATTAATGATCTGACCCCAAGAAACCACCTATTCTTCAATTTTCAGTTATCTGGCTACCTTTTAATTCTCAACAAATAAAAAGGGATTATAGCAAGCAGTGCAGATGGTCAGTCTCCAGCAGCAGATGGCCTTTGTCAATATAGGATTCAAAGTGAAATGGAATAATTAAGAGTGTGATTTCTACTTTGGTTCAAATCCCAGCTCTTCATTTAACTGCTGTGTAATCATGGACAGTAACATATCCTTCCTATGCCTCATGGAGATGGAAGAGTAACACAGTTCTGTGTGAAACATACCAAGGTTAGTGCCAATACACAGTAAGCTCTCAGGGAATATCAAAGACTTGAATGGTACCTCAGAGCAACACAACATTAACTAAGATCTACCACTGTAATCCTGTTTACTTACATTTCCTCAGTTACTGTTGATGAGCATTCGGGATGGTTTTAGCACACTGGGGAGTGAAAAGAAGTAACAAAACTTGCCAGGAAGAAGGACTAAGAGAAGGGACCTGCCTGACCTTTGAGATTATTGATCTGCCATACTTGGGATACCAGGAGATTGCTGAAAATGAAAAGCATCTGCCCTATTGACCATTGTGAATTATCTTAAATGCTTAATGAATCAAATAGTAGTCCTTATAGTCTACAATAATAAAAAAAAGAGCATCTTCTAAAACTAGGTCATTGATCATTTGGAAATGAATTTGTTTCCTAACTCTGAATCTTTATATTTAAGAAGTCAAACAACCATTGGGTTTTGCTAAGAAATTAATTTTTAAGTTAAAGACAAACATTCTAAAATGAAATACAGAATAACAACATTCCCATTTTTTAAAGTTCATTACTTTCCACCTTCAAATAAAAAAGTTTCTATGAACCATGCCAAAGGCATAAAATATTGATGTACTGTAAAAAAAGACATTGATGTACTGTTTACAGCTCAGTTTTCAATACAACAGGAACCTTGGTATTCACATCTTCCCTGAACTACAGCTTGCAATTTATAATATATTATGGAGATACAATAATAATACTACATTATAGTTAATAGATAATGTAATGATTATTATTCAAATAGAAATGATATAGCAAGAGACTGTTAAAAAGACACCTCACTGAACAAGTAGAACTCAGCTTTCACAATCAGTTAATGCATTTAAAACATCAGTCAGCCTATGCTTATTCAATTAAAATATATTTATATTTATGATGATTATAAGACACTATGTTTCATTTTCATCACTATAAAACATGCTTTTGTAGGAATATGTGGAGGTACTTTTTTCTCATTTTCAAAATATGATCAAGTGTCTCCATATTCTTCAAATCTACCAGGTCATTTCTATAATAATGTGGAATTGATACCTTTTGATTCATCAACCTTCATATATCATTTATAAGGTGCTCTAGGGAACAAACTTCAAGATATATAAATCATTAACAAAATCTACTCCAGGATGAGTTAAGATAGTTATTCTAGGGCATTTAGTTTTGTTATTTAGAATTAGATGATGAACTAAAAAAAACTGTTGACCAATCTTATCATATCATGACTGAAAACACTCAAAAAGCAAACTAATTATTTCAAAGTCATTGCAAATAATATGATTCTTAATTTAACTACATTTTAAAAGGACACCTGGAACTCCTCTAAATTCTGTATGTATGACACCCTGTATTTACCAATGCATATTAAGTATAATCCAGGTTTAACTTCAACTTAGTATACCTTATACAGTACATATTTTTTCTTTTGAAATCATCATGCCCCCCTGAAAAACTAACAATAGTGTTGCTTTTCCTGAAACTTGAATTGTCTTTATAATATTAAATTTTAAATATTGATACATTTGGATTAATACAGAAAAACTTAACAGTAGTAAGGAAAATGTCTAATTACATGGTCATGTTCTTCTCCAGATACTTGAAGATCTCTGAAGTATCAATACCTAGAATCAACACAAAACAGATACATACCATTATGTCTCTCAGTTCTCCATTAAAATGAACCATACAAAAATGAATCTTGAATTACTTAACAATTTACAAAAAAAATACTTCCAACTGAATCCTTTTTAATTATGTACAAGTGATATGACATGCACTCGAATCTTTCACTGCTGGCTCCGTGCAAACATACACACTAATTCAATGAAGTTTATTTGCAAGAAAAACTCGACATTTATTAAGAAGCAGTCAACAAGAAAATTGGTATCCTTGGATTAAAATATTTATAAAATCTCTCTTCTGTGTCTCTCACAAAATTCTATCCTTAGGTGTGCTCTCATGACAAAACTTTCAAGCAGAATGACCTTGGAGATCAGAACGTCCAGTAATTTATGTGTATAGCTATCAAAGGACTACTGCTAAAGCCAATAGTTGAAGAATATCTGAATAGCATCTAAAAATTAGTATCACTTTTCAATGGTAAATGCTAGAAACTCTCTGGGCTGTATAACACTATTAGTAAAATTATGAAACATTTAAGTGTAGCATTTGTTTTTGGTTTTTTGTTAGAAAAATCTTGCTGAGACTCTTGACCACTTCTTCCCTCTCTGACTTCCAGAGCCTCACTTTCCAGATTCTTACACCACTCTGATCATGCTCTCTAAGTCTTAGTGACTGATTCCTCATGCTTTCCTTCTTTCTTGCACAGAATTATTTCCAAGAATTCCCTGAATTCTCCTTGTATGACTTCAGTCATAACCATAGCTTTAATTATCCCTTGATTCTTATTTGGAGCTACTCAAATCCTGTCCTTCTGGGTAAGGTTGTGGTTCTGGTCCCCACCATCCCTAATCTCTACACAAACAAGAATATCTTTTTTTTTTTTTTTTTGGTGTCGACAGTGGATTTTATTTTATTTTATTAATTATATTTGATATCATTTGTATTCCCCAGGGAGTACCACTACCATTCCACCCATGCACCATCACCTCAGTCCCTTGTGTACTTTCTGCCCTCATCCTCGTTTTTGCCCTCCCCTCCATCCCCTCCCCCCATTGGCTCTTTGGTTTATCTTGGCTTTTTGGACAAACAAGAATATCTTAACTGGTCTTTAATCAGATTCTGGTATCATCACCAGATTTTTATCTTTTGAAACACAAATAAAACCATATTGCTTTTGTTCATAACCTTCAATGATAGTATACTGCATAAAGAATAAAGTCCAAGGTCCATATCATGTCATATTAGTCCCTTGTAATCTTTCCACAATATACATATGACAGGATAACAATCTTGAAATGTCAATCAGTGATTCTCCAGGTGTTTTCTTTATCTTCACATCTTTTGCTTTATTCCAATGATTAGTGCATTGTGCAGTCACTATCTTAAGAAAGCGCTGCCACAGAATAAAAGAAAATAGCATCTCACTTCCTTCTTGGGTTTGTGTTCTTGAATTCTATGCCTTAGGTGAATGAAGAGGAGAATAAGTATGAAAAAAGTATTTTGCTTAAATGTCATGAGACTAAACCTTAACATTTAGATTGAAAAATATTTTTCATAGGCTGAGAAGAGATACAGTAGAGAACTGAAGACAGCATCCTTCCTCTAAGCACTTCTCTCCTCTAAGAGCAGATATTCATTCTGCTCTTTCTACTTGGATGCCTTTTATTACAAATTTTCTCTTGGAAACAATCCCTCCCTCTATGGATGAGCTCAGAAATGTCTTTCCCTCAAAAGGAAGAGTGACTTACAGAATTCTATAGTAATTGGCAGATGTTTTAATTTACTAAGTCAATGTTGGAATAGAGGCATGGTAGTTTATATAGAAGTAGAGTGATTCTCTGCCTCACACACCCACTGAAATGAATTCTTAGAGAACTGGACCATGTCTTCTTTACCTTTGTGTCTACAATGTACAACTGCTTTATCTGCTGAAACCTAACCTGTACCAAGGATTGATTTCCAAATGGTTTCACAGAGCAACCACACATGCAGACCTGTCACCAAATTTCTCCATCCAAATCATTGTCCTACTGTGTATATAAGGGTCTCATATATTATACAATTAAAATTACTACCTGGCTTAAAAGAAAACTTTATCTAAACCCAAGCAATACTTCAAAAGAACCTACAACTAAATAGTGCATATTATCCTGGCTAAAGACTCCATATCATTAGGGATTATACTACATTATATAGTTTCTGACACAAATACATTAGTATGGTTAGTAATTTTAACTATTGGGCACTTAAGAGTAGCACAAATAAAAAGTATTTAATAAAACTGATAAAATGAAATTATATTGTAAAGTTGGTTCACAAACCATCTTCCGCACAGTCTTTGTGTTTGCTAGGCAATATTCTAGATGCTGAGATACAACCTAGAACAAGAGAACCAGTTTTTCTAATCTCATCAGATGTCTGTGCAAGTCTAGGAATTCCTCTTACTTCTGGCCCAAAGTTCACATAATAGGGTGAAATATCTAAGATCATTTTTCTCAGGAACTTCCTCTTTTTTCCCCTTATGTCTTTCTCTCCATTTGAGAAGTTGTAATAAACAAGCAAACCAATAAATCAACAGCATAATTTTAGAGTAATAACTCTTAACAAGTAAGTAAAGTCGTGAGGCAATAGTGACTTGGGGGTAGGGTAGGAATGAAAGGTCTTTCTGAGGGAGAACTGAATAAGATGCCATTACTGAGAAAGAGCCAGGAAAGGAGATGGAAGTATTCAAGGAACAGAAGGCAGCTGATGTGGGTGAGCTATATGGAGTCAGTAATATGCAGTAACACTGAGAGGGTGGTGTGGGCCACAGAGGAGGGTGTCAGGTAAGAGTGCCATAAAGGTCAATATAAGTAATTTGTGTATAAAGTGGTAAATATTAAATGTATTTTGTTAAATTTAATTTCAATTAATAAATAATTTATAACAAAATAAATAATCATAGAATTTGCTTAAAAACATAAAATTATACTTTATATTTTGTTTGGAAAATTTCAAAATACTAATTAATCACATATGCAAGAAATACTGAATAGCTTTGTTTATGTCTCAAGCTGTTAACAACTATAAATATTGAGTTGGCATCAGCTTATAGAGTTCTATAAAGATGGAATGATTTAAGGACAATATCATCATTGCAAGTTAGGCAGTTTCATTTGTGAAGGTCATGAAAGCATGAGTTTCCTATTGCTAACAACATAACTAACATTTGTTGAGCACTTTTTAATGTGGTCTTGTTTTGCAAGTCTTATAAAAAATGAATCCATTCAATTATCATAACTATCTTGAAGTAGGTTCTATTGCTAAGCAACTTTTTTATAGAGGAATTTTTTTTACAGAGGAAATTAATGTATTAATAAATTTTACAAACCTAAGAACCAAAAAAAGGGAAAAGTAGAGTTTTAGATTCTGGCAGTGTACAACTCCAGAGCCTACTCTCGACTAAATATAGTACCTCTTAAGAGGGTGGCAGAAATAAACCTCCAAATATTTCTCTAAGTACTCCCTAGATTGGAAGAGTGTGGAATGAATAAGAGAGATGAGGAGTACAATGTGAAATACAACGCCAAATGGAAACCATGTGATGTAGAGATCCAAGATTAAGTAAAATTACCAGCTGACAAAGAATAGACACACAGGCCATTATCTGGTTCAGAAGATTAATCAACATGCAGTCATGTGAGTCTGTCCAGGAAGGAGCTGGTCTCCATGACTGAACTGTCATCTGGGAACTCAAGCATGATGTGAGGTCACTAAATCAGATAACTGTGCATCTGACATGTCTATAGGTAGTCCAGATAAAGCCAGAAGACATAATAGTTATTACTTTTACTAAAAGAGATTAATTACTGCCTTTTAAGAGTAAGAATTAACTAATACCTGAGTAATGGAAACCTAATATTTACAAATGTTAATGCAGTTTTTAATAAAAGACCAATGGATATAACACAACTGAAATTTACTATGGCACATCTGAATTCAGCTGTTAGCTTCATGCAGCCATTTGATTGTCTGCTCTTCAGACAGGACTAAGTTAAGGACCATATCATCACTGCCAGTAAGAAATTGTTTTAGCAGTCCAAGAATTCCTTTTTAATATGGATGAGTTCAGTCATTATCCCTTTATTTAATTTAATGTCTAAACCTAGTCTTCCTACACCTTCCTCATCTCAGTTAATGGTAACTGCATTCTCCCACATTCTTAGGCTAAAAACTGTAAAATCATCCTGGTCCTTCTCTCTTGCCCTGATACCTATTTAATATTCAAGGTCCAGATTAGGCTCCTGTTAATCTGCAACTTTCTAGAATATATATGACTTCACAGAGCTTTTGCTTTTTTTTTTCTTAATCTCCATTAGCACTTTCATCTTACATTTTTAATATTTGTAAATTTTATCTTGTCAAACTCATTACAAATGTGAACTATAGCTCAGTCCCCTCCACCTTCCATAGTACTAAGTACACAGTACTAAATCCACATTTAGTAAGGGTTTCAGACACCACTGTAAATGATTGATGTTTCAATACTTACTTGAATTAGATATGTTTGGAAAAGTTGGGGGCATTTCTGGAACTGCTGCAAAGCTATCTGTCATGTCTCCAAAAACCAGCATCATGAGAGGGAGTGCAGCTCCGTGAATAATGGCAGCGACTGTCCCCAGCACCATATATAATCGATCAAGCCAATTCGAATAGCGAAACTAGAGGAAAAGCAGAGAATAGCAACAATTATCAAAGTTTCTTGCGTGGTTTACTCTACTTTCCGAATATATCCAAAAGTCAAACATTTCTCAGATTACTACTGCTGCTACCCTAATCCAAGCTAAGCTATTGCAATAGCCTAATTGAAAATGGGTGTTTGAATTTTCTATTGAGTTCCTCATATAGAATTCAATCTGCTTCTTATATGAGGCCTGGTAATAAGAATGGGATAGTTTAGGAAATTATAAGTCTTTAATGAGGCAATAGAAATACAGACTATTTTGCTCTGATTTCCAAGAACAGAAGCCACTTTTTATTAAAAGATTTTCAAAGAAGAAAAATCTTGATTGCCAGAGGCAATCAAGGAAATTTGTTTTGCTGCTTTAAGAAAGGGGCTTGGGTCAGTGATCTCTTGCAAGACGGCATTAGCATAAATGTAAAATGATTTAATGTAATTAGGTCTCAATCACAAAAGGGAAGAGGAATGAAATAAATGCATGTTTACCCCCAAAACCTATTACTACTGAGAAGATAGAATATGGTCAGAGACTGACCAGTGAAGAACTGCTTAATTTCTTTAATCATAAGTAAGTCACAGAAAGTAATGACAGACTTCTCTGAATGTAAAATGTGATGAGAAGAGGACACAGTGAAAGGAATGGACTGAGGGCTCTGTGATAGTACCACTTAGGAAGCAATTAATACTTCTCATATATAATTAAAGGAACTAGTTAAGGACTAAATAAAAACAAAAATTAGAAACACCAAATGCCCAAAAATAGATGACTGGATCAAGAAGATGTGGTACATTTACACAATGAAATACTATTCAGCAATCAAAAAAGATAAACTAGAGTCATTTATAGAAACATGGATAGGGCTAGAAGCGATTATGCTCAGTGAAATAAGTCAGAAAGCAAGAGGAAAACATCAGATGGTTTCACTTTCAGGAGGAATATAAAGAAACAAAGAAAGGCCCAAGGAAAAGAAGAATAACAATAAAAAAAACCAAACACTAACAAGAACAAAAACACAAAGACAAATCAAAGGCACTTTGTAGGGTGGGGGGAGAGAGACTGAGATGAAGGCAGAAAGAGAACAAGGGACTGAGGTGACCGTGCACTGGTGAAAATGGTGGTAGGAATTCCATGGGGACTACAATTGATGTCAAATATATATAAATAAGTTAATTCATTAAAAAAATAGAAATGGGATGAAGCCAGCTGTTGAGAATGGGAGGTGATATGTGCATTAACTACACACCAGTTGGTGTCATGGACTTGCATCATAAATGTAGTCAGCAGGTTGGTGATCTAGGAAGGAAACTATGTAAATAGTCATAGGTTTAGGCAGAGAATATAAACAAAAACTAAGACAAAATTCAGGCAGCATAAAAGACTAAGCAGCAGAAAATAAGATCTAAAAATTTTAAAACATCCATATACTTCACAAAGATAAAGAAAACAATCCAAAAGCAAGCTATTAAAGAACTTGGTAAAAACTGGGGATAAGGATTGATTTGATAGCAGAGAAGTAAAGAGTAGACTAGTTCTTGGCAGTCATGGATACAACCCACAAAGCAGAAATGGAAAAAAGAAAATTGAGTTACAGATTAGCAAAAATTGAAATTTGTATAAGAAGATCCAACATATACTTAGGTACCTGCATTTAAGTTTTTTCCAGCTCTTAAATATATAATTGTGTGAGCTTAAGTTAGGACTAATTACATAAACTTTCCATGAACTATAAACATCTTCCTCTTTACAAGTTAAATTTTAAGGAGACCATGTTTTGTCATATTTTTTCATACTTTATTGAAACATAAGCTAAAATTGCCTCATACTTCATTGAAACATAAGCTAAAATTAAACTGTGTCTTAACTGAGCATTCATTCACCTCTAAGAAGCACAAATGGGGAGGAAGACATGGACAGACACCATTTATCTTTTCTTAAAGACTTTATTAAAAGTGGTGAAAATATCAAATTCCTTAGTAGAGGCAGAGAAGATAGTTGATATGCAAGGATTTCTTTCATCTCCTCCCCCCATAGGACACTTCACTTCCAAAACTAATTATTGACTGTAATAAAAACAAGCAGTCCATGAATATAAACATTTACTAAAAGCTTGCTGAAAAAATAACAAAGTTAGAACTCCTACCTTCAGAGTGTTTTAAGAGAAGAAAGGCAAAACAAATAAAGTACACAATATATATGCTGCACACCTTGATAGCACAGTGTACAGAGTAAAGCAAACATAAAATGGAGCAAATGCTCATTCCCCTCCTTTGACGAAAAGTTTTATAGAGGAGGTGATGCTTCTCTCCCAACTTTGAAGGTAGAAATGTTTAGAAGGAAGAAGGAAAACACTGCAGTCAGAATAAGACAAGGTAGGAACAACTTTAATACATTTAGAGAACACAGGAGTCTCCCAAGATGGGTGTGTGAGGTATAGAAGTAGCAAGAAAACAATTGAATGACTAAGAAGCATTTTCACTCACTAGCCAAACCCAAACAGACAAGGTTTTGAGGGGAGAAAGAGGAAATGAGGGTAGAGAAAACTCATTAATTCCTATTGAATGTCTGCTAGAAGAGCTATCTATGAAGTAGTTGAGAGAATTCAGAGTATGGTTAAAGTTTTGTGATACCAGCTTATATAGCAGAAGTCATGGGAGTGTTAGGTCATATAGAAAGAGGTTGAGAGTGAATGGGGTTAATAATAATTTGGACATGAAGTAATAGAGATAACATGCTAGCTGTCCTTTTGAAGATCTTGGGGCAAAAACAGGAAGAGAAGATAGTTACTGTAAGGAGAGGCAATGTCAGGTAGGACTAGTTAATCAACACTTAGCTATTAATATCTATAGGTAAATCAGTCAAAGAAACAATTGGTGAAAATACAAAAAGGAAACAGATAAAACAACAAAACAATGAAATGGAGAATAAAGAAAATAATTATTTCAAAAACCTCAGGTAAGGTAACATCAGTGGATATTATAAATATTAGGTGAAACAAAATATCCCATGATGCCCCCAAGATTCCTTTAAGTGGAGGGATCTGATTTTTTATCACCTTAACCAAGTGATGAAATTTAGTATAAAATGTAGAATACCCTGACATTTGATGTTTCAAACGTGTGATAAGAGATAAAGTACATAGCATCCCTATGTATTTTTTTATCAAGAATATTTGACATGAATGTAATAAAACCTTTAGACCTATCATTCAGCATAGGAAAAATGCAAGATATGGAAAGATAAGTCAAATGATACCATAAGGAAGCAATAAAAGTAGTTAAGAATGTAGAGCATCCTATATGACAAGCAGTAAAACCTTTTGAACATGTCAATATTATTTAAAAATAAAAAAAAATTCTAGACTCAGCAAATGTTATATCCAAATGTTACTATGACTGGACCCTGTTTTGCAGAAGTCAACTGTAAGACATTTTTGAAAATAAGTAAAATAATTTAAATATAAGCCTAGCATTACATAATATCAAAAAAGTACTATTCACTTTTTAAAAAATGATTGATTATATTATATATTCTAGAAAAATTTTATTTCATAGGAAATTTCTGAGAAATATAAACTGAGATACATGTAAAACAGGAAATTTATAATTTTAGGTGAAATGTGCAATAAAATAATTATTAGATATGGATAATTCATAGATGAGTGTGGATCTTACTATTCTACTTTTCTATATGTTTGGTAGTTTTCATAAAAAACTTTGTAAAAAAAGGATGGTTCTCAAACAGGCAAATTACTCTTCTCATCAGGCTAGAAAGAAGAAGAGTGAGCATAGATAATACCAAGTTTCCAAAAATAAGGACAAAATGTTAGAAGAGTTTAGAATCTCATATTTCTTTGTAAATGATGCCAAATTGATTTCTGGAGAGAAAGTGGTGAGAAGATTTGAGGAAAGTGGTAGCATAATGCTGAGTAGACAAAAGTCTCAGTAAAATATCAGTCACTTATTAATAAGGTAAATTTTGAGGAAAATTCTTTAATAACCTTTCATCTCAGCTTCTTTATATTTTTATAAAAGGAAAAAATGCATTGACACAGCAAGCCTCACATAACTGTAATAGAATAAAAATGAGACTTATTTTATTAAATATACAATATAATAATAAGTAGGTAGTATTATTAGTTTTAGAAATGTGAAAATTAAAAAGATGTATCATGAACTGAAGGGACAGGTAGATTAAAAATAACAAGTTGTGACACATCAAATGAAATGTAAGACAGAGGTATAAACTAATTAAAACTGGATTCCCTTAAAGAAAAGAAAACGGAAAATTATTAGATGCTAGTAGGGGAAAGACATGGGGGTGAACCACAACCACATAGAAAAACAGCCAATCAGCACTGAAAGCCTAGGATTGGGGTCCCAGAGAAAAGGGGAAGATGTTGACAGGGGAGTAGTTTAGGTAATATTTAATAGGCTAAAGAGTGGCCACTTGTATATATGCCACAGCCCTGGATTGGAGAGGGCAATTAGTAAATCCATCCATCCATCCATACATTCATTCAACATTCTAAAGATAATGATATTTTTAAATAATAGGATCAGGAATATTTCTAGTTATAAGTGAGTGACAATGGGAAATGAGATGAACTACCCATTCTCATAAAGCTTACATTCCAGTGCAGATAGTAAAAGAGGAAACTGATATATTCAACATGCATTCAAAAACCTAAGCACATATTAAATTTCTGGGTACTTTCATAGAAAGTGGAAATATAGTAATAAAGAAAACATACTGAAAAATTTTATCCTCTCAAAGCTTACATTCAGAAAAAAGACAAACATATAAACAAGAAATAAGATGGTGGTAGAGCTCAGAAGAAATCTCATACAGGGTGATGTGTCATAGTAACATTCAGCATCAGCTTGCTTAGATTGGCTGGTCAGGCAACATTCTGAGTTGAGATCTCAGTAATGCAAAGGATACAGTTATGTGATGTCTGGGCTCACAGTATACCAGTCTGGAAGAGCAAATGTAAAGATCCTGGGGCAACTGTTAATTTGGTGTGTCTCAAGGACCAAATCAAATTTCCACTATGGCAAGAGCAGTGTAAGGGATAACAGCCTGCAGTATATAAACAAGATAATATGCATGTCTTCAAAGAAGCCAGAAATGAGACAGAGGTCTGTTTATAACCATAGGAGGGAATTTAGGTTCTACTCTAAGCTGCCCACCTAAATGTAAAGGAAAGGTATTACAGGATTTTAGGAAGTGAAGTGATCTGATGTGGCTCTAATGAGTAGAATATAGTTTCTAGAAGAGCAAGGAATGGAGAAGGGTACTAGAAGTAAAGGGTGGTTAAGAGAACAAATTCTTGACCACATATGGCAGGCAGAATAAAGTTCCCTCCCAACATGTCCACATTCTTATTCCAGAAAACTATCAACATATTTCCTTATTGGTTAAAGGGAGTTTGCAGATGTTAAGGAGCTTGAGAAGGGGAGATTATTCTGGATTAATGAAGTTGGCCCAATTCAATTACTAGGATCATTGGAAGAAGAATCCAGGGGAATCAGAGTCAGTAACAGGTGAAATATTGACTGAAGAGGTCAGAGTAACACAAGGAGGGTGACATGAGTCTAGGAAGGCAGGCAGTCTCTAGTTATTGAAAAAGAGAGGGAAATAGATTCTCTTTTAGAACTTTCAGAAGAAATTCAAGCCTGTTGATACCTTGGTTTTAGCCCAGTGAGACTTTTGTCTCAAAACTATAAAGTAATATGTGTATATTGTTCCAAGTCATTAAGTCTGTGATATTCTGTTGCAGCAACAATAGGAAATAAGCATACAGTGTATGTTGTGGGGGAAAAGGAGAGGGTCACAATAAGGAAAACTGGCCAACCTAGAAGGCATTAGAATTTGGGGCTGAAGAACGATACATTTGAACTTACAATTTCATATTTGAGAGTCCACTTAGATGATAAGCCCAAAGCACAATTATAATATACCAAAGTAAAATAGAGGTGAAGATTGTTGGAAAAGAAGTCAAAGAACTTTGAGCTTAGGATTCATTAATATGGTTACCAAAAAAGAGCATAAGTGAATGAAGTAGAAACTATCAGATGTCAGAATCCTCAATGGAGGAGCAAATTGAGGAGTAATTGATAATTGGTAGAGGATATGACTGAAAACCAATAAGATATTATAGCTGTTAAAGATTAAACCCAATGAGAAAGGGGTTTTGCATGAAAAAAATGTGGTATGTCTGTGTGAAATTAGAATACAAAAACCATCACTGACTTCTGGGATAAGGGGTTCACAGGCAAAGATGAACCAAGGAAAATTAAAAGCAACAACAATGGATTAGGAGGAAATTTGTCAGACTATTGCATCTCAGAAGCAAAGAAAAGAAAAAAATAGGGTGGGCAGGTTAAGTTCTACATAAAAATAGAGAGAAAATAAAAATATTTCCCCTGAATGGAGGCTCACAATTCTAGTCTTCAAACTATACTACAAAGCCATAATAGTCAAAACTGCATGGTACCAGAAAAAAAAAAGATACACAGAACAATGGATTTGAATAAAAAACCCAGAAATAAAACCACAGATCTATGGGCAACTAATATTTGAAAAATGTGCAAAAAAATATGCAATGGAACAAAGACAGCTTGTTCAATAAATGGTATTGGGAAAACTGGACTACTACATACAAAATAATGAAACCAGACTACTACCTCTCACCATGCACAAAAAACAATTCAAAATGGATCAAAGACTTAGACATAAGACCTGAAACTATAAAATATATAGAAGAAAAAAATATATATGAAGAAAATATAGGCAAAACATTTACATGACATACATCTCGGCAACATCTTTAAAGACACATCACCTAAAAAAGAAGAAAAAAAACCACATGATTATATCAATAGATGCTGAGAAAGCTTTCGACAAAGTCCAGCATCCATTTATGATGAAGGCCCTTGGAATTCT
>JAGFMF010012021.1:237047-295280 GCA_019455555.1 Galemys pyrenaicus | reverse complement strand
TGATGGTGCACTGGTGAGATGGTGATGGGGAATACATGGGGATTACAATTAATGGCAAGTATATGTAAATTTTAAAATATTTTAATAAAAAAAATACATGCACCCACAAAAAAAAAAAAAAAGACACATCACCTAAAGCAAAGAAAATGAAGGAAAAGGTAAATAGTTGGGACTACATCAAACTAAAGAGCTTCTGTACTGCAAAAGAGACATTACCCAAAACAAAGAATCAACAAAGAAGTTGGGCCACTGATTGGGAAAAAATTTTTGCACTCCATACAACTGATAAGGGACTGCTCACAAAGATCTACAAAAATCTACAAAGAACTCATACAACTCAACAAAAACAAAGTAAACAATCCAGTTAAAAAATGGGCAGAAGAACTTAAAAGGTACTTCTCCAAAGAGTAAATGCAAATGGCCAGGCATATGAAAAAATGTTTAACATCCCTCATTATAAGGGAAATGTAAATTAAAACCACTATGAGATACCACATGACGCTAGTAGGAATGGCATATATTAAAATAACTAGCAACTTCAAATGTTGGCAAGGATGTGGTAAAAAAGAAACTCTCCTACACTGCTGGTGGGAATGTAAATTGGTTCAACCTCTATGGAAAACTGTATGGAGGTTCCTCAGTCTTCTAAAAATGGAGCTACCATATGACCCAGCAATCCTGCTCCTAGGGATTTACCTAAAGGACACAAAAACATCAATTCAAAGGAATAAATTCACCTCTATGTTTATTGTAGCACTATTTATAATAGATAAGACATGGAATCAACTCAAATGCCCAGAAATAGATGACTGGATCAAGAAAATATGTGGTATATATACACAATGGAATATTATTCAGTAATCAAAAAGATAAACTAGAGCCATTTACAGAAACATGGATGGAATTTGAAGGGATTATGCTCAGTGAAATAAGGCAGAAGGAAAAAGAAAAACATTGGATGGTTTCACTTATAGGAGAATTATAGGGGACCAAGGGGAAAAAATAACAACAAAATGAAAATAAACAGATAACTACAAATAAGAGTCATCTGCAGGGAAGAGGGAGGGAGTAGGATCAAGGTTGGGACAGGAAGAGCACAGGGGACTTTGGTGATGATCATGGGTGAATTGATGGTGGAAACTCTATGGGAACTACACTTAGAAAAGAAAGCAAACATTGTAAAAAAATTAATATATATATATATTTCCCCTGAATTTAGTGAGTAGCAAAGACAGAAACCAAATAATAATAATATGTCAAGGCGAAACTGAATGATGATGGCAACATTAACTAAAACAAAGACCACTCCTCTGATTGAAGTAAGCTAAAAGATGACTTTAAGGAAGGTGTTAATGAAATTAAAGACACCTGACATGTAAATACCAGTGGAAAAGACCCAGCTGAAAGAGTGAGGTTGAAGATACAGAAGAAATAAGAATAATAATAATATAAGGTCCTTGACAAGACAGAGGATAAGGGAAACAAACAAAAAAAAGAATTAATAATTAGTTTTAAGAATCAGATGCTTCCTTTGTCGTAGAAAGAGAGAAAGAGGAAGAAACTCATCCAGGTACAGGTATGTTTATAGGTGGGGAGAAAAATACTGAAAAACTTCTGTCAAGTGGCTTCCATTTTATTTGTGAAACGAAAGGAGAGGTCCTAAACCAAGAATCAGAGAAGAGGGATAGGGGCAGAAATAGTGGGAAATTTAAAGAGTAGAAACCTAGTCAGTGAGAGGAGGAGGAGTAAGATTTTTATGAAGGGTAACACTGTATTGTGACGTTTTCCTCCAGCACCAATGAGATGTGGGGGTTCAGGCAACAAGAAAGCAGATAGCTGATTTTGCCTGGGATATGTGGGACAAATGACAGGTGAAAGGAAGTTTACTGTTTGGGTGAGAAAATAATGAAATTGATGGTTACTACTCTACGCTGGATAAAAAAATTAATGTTGATAATGGGGGACTGATGGAAAACAGATCCAGAGAGAATAGTGAATAGATTGAAGAGTGAATTCAATTCTCTAATAGTAGCTAATTCAAGCTGACTCCTTGAGTTGGTCATTTTGGTGTACAATAGTTTCAAATAACAACCTCCAGGATGTGAGTATATGAGCATATGGCTGGGGTGAAAGAGAGGTAAAGATTATTGCATGAGTGAAGGTCAAAGAATCATTTCCATATACCACCATAAAGTCATCCAAGATAGTGGGAGCACCAGGGGTGGAAAGGGAGAGATACTGAGCCAGGTAATAAAGTCTTCAATGCCAAGGAATGACCAGGTGTTCAGAAGATAACAGCATCAACAAATAACTCTTCAATAAAGGCAAATAAAAGTTTAACCAATCATAAATATAAATGATTAAAGCTGTGGCTCTACTCTAAGTAGATCTTGGGAAAATTCTAGGTCTGCCTTACTATACTAGTTATCTGGCTCTCAGACTTTGAATGCAGTGCTTATCAGAGTCTGTTTCTTTATCCGTTGCATAAGGATAAAACAAGTTCCTATATCACAGAGTTACTGTGAGGATTAAAGTATACACGTGGAGTACTTAACAAATGCTGGATATAAAAGAGACCCTTTATATTGCTATTACATGTTAGAAAAGTAATGTTTCATTAAGATTAAAAAAAAAAAAAGCTCAGAGCACAAATCTTCCAAAATGACATCTTTAAGGAGTGCTTTGTGTTGTGTTTATGATTATAATGAAACAAGGTTTGATACAAATAGTATAAAGGCTAGTGGAAAATTTTGAATCTACTTCTTCTTTCATCACTTTCTCACAAATACGAAAAAGTCTCATAGTAAAAATAAGTTAACAGGGATGTCATGCAGAAAACCATTAACACTGCAAGTCTGAAACTGCTGGGTTTAGAAGCTACCTTCAAGGTTAGCCACTGGCTGGTATTTACAACTCAGATTTTGGAAGGGTTACCAACATCTTAACTGATGAAAGTGGCCAAACTATGTGTAATGTCTTCAGGCTGACCACCTGCCTTCCTGTGAATCTGGATTTTTGGTACAGGCTGTGCCTACATGACCAGCTCAAAGTGAAAGTCTTGGGTCCCAAGTCTCCAGGGAGCTTCTCTATAGGACATTTCACTCATATTGTCACTACTTTTTGCCAAGGGAGTTAAATGTGACTCTATGCAGAGAGAAGTCAGGAGCTTATATCTGGTTTCTCCTGGATTTCTTATGTGCCTTTTCCATTGCTGATTTTGCTTTTTATCCTTTTGTTGTAAGAAGTCTTAGCCATGAGTGTGAAGGTAAGCTGAGTTCTATGATCACCCTAATAAATCAATACATCTAGGGTTTTTGTAAACCTCCCATACATGAGTTTTTTTTTTTTGTCTCAGCTGGACACTGTATTTATAAGACACGCCTTTGGTGTCTTCAGAGAATTAGAGAATTGATGGTATGGAAAAACCCACACACGTCAGAAATGTCATGAGTAAAAACCAAACAAAACTGAAGCATTCTGGTCTTGTAAAATCAGTATTTCATACTTGGTTCTTGACAGTTTTTGCCAGATTGCCATTTCTTAAAAGTCAGAAACCCAAATTTTATGTAAAATTTCTGGGTTTTAAAAATGACTCAAAAAAGTTTTTAAACATGGTCAAGACAAATAAAAATAAGCAAAAATAAAAAATTAAGCTACAAAAGTAACAAAAGATGAAGTGTTTTGGTCTCAAAATACTGAAATAATATGAAATCTTGGGAATAAATTCTGCTTTAACATAAAAAAATCTTTCAATACAAGAATATAAGAATGAAATCTAAAACAAAAACTGTCACTTGGTTACTCAAGCAGTCTTAGAATGACCCAACAGTATAGTCTCATCTCCCCAAAATTTCAAAGACAATGGAGATAACAAAAAAGGTAATACTACAGCCAAAGCAACAACACTACAAGGAGCTAAAGATCACATAAGATAACCATAGAGTCCTCAGTTTAAGACAAGTGTTCCCCCTTCTCCCTCCAAGCCCTTGTATACTGCTTACTAATATTTCTTCCCCCCCACATTCAAAAAATATCTGGTGTGTTATTATTTTACAGAGTAAGATTTAATTGTTGCAGTAGAATTTCAGTTTCCATAGCCACAATTCACCTTAGACTACACTCTTAGAGAAAAAGCAGAATCCAGATAGAGACTATCAACCGGCCACAACTATAAATCGCTATCTAATTCCAAGAGTGATTAAAGAAAAACTTCTAAGTTTTTCTTGCAACCACCATGCAATCAGAAAATGAGATAAAGAATAATATTAAAAGAATTATATTAAGGTTTTCTAATTCTAGATTTCCATTAGTCAGCACAGAGGAATAATGACATACACTAAGCCATAGTAATAAATTGTCTGTTGCTAACTTTTTATTATATGAATGCCTGGGACTTTGACCTCATACCTGCCAAGAGTTCAGAGCCACAGCCAATATAAAACACTATGCCCTTTTAAGCAATGTTCCATAGAGTTTATTTACTCTATTAGGATGGCTGAGGCATCACTGGCAGAAGCATTTGTACAGGTTAACAGCTCACTGGCAACATAACCACTTAGGAGAATACGGAAATCTAAGTAAAAACAGATTCAATATATATGTCAAGTGTAATGCGCATTCCCCTGAAAACAAGCTAAATCCAACCGATTCACTTCATCTCACCATTACACTACTATGCAAGAAAATATGACACCAGATGAAAAATTTCTTTTCTAGATAATTCAAATTTCCAAAGCATTTAGAACGGTGAACAAATTCAAACTCACCATTGTAAGTACACTGACAGTTGGTTTCTTTTCTTCCTTATTTTTTTTACTGAAAAACATAACAATTGAATTACACAAAAGTTTAAAAATTACATACATTTTTAAATGAACAAATCAACATGGAGCTTATATTTAATAACAAGACAAAGAAACAAATCTGTAATACAGTATTCAATAAAAAAGCAGGTTACTAGTATGATCTCATTATGAAGTTTAAATATAAATACATTTACATGTAACTTAGAAGACATACATATATGGTCATATCTGGGTACTGAGATTTCTATCAAAATATTTTCTTTATTGTGCCTTTGGTATTTCCTAATTTTCTAATATAGATGCATGCATACATACTCAACTTTTGCAATTAGAAAAAAACCTTTTGTTTTTATTTACATTAGAAAATGATTTATGCTCTTCAAAATTGATCTCCTTAATTATCATCCGAGTAATATTAGCAATAGATATTCTATCTACCTACTACCTACTTATTACCCATAGTCACTCCCTTTACTAATGGAGAATAATGGCCATCAGATGCACAGTAAAAACTAACCAAAAAAGAAAAGTAATTGAATTGTCTCTGAGCAAATCTAATTCAGAAAGGATGTCTGGAGCCCTAAAAAGACCATTAAGGAAATGAATATAATCTAGAAAAGTCATGGCCAACAAAGATGGTATATAAACTATCAAAAAGCTGTTCTTAGGCAATAATAATAATAATAATAACAACAAGAAAGAAACAAAAACCAAAAATGAAAAGACAAAGACAAACTGGGGACACTTGGTAGGGAGGGAAGAGGGGAAGGGTGGAGGGCAGATGGGAGCACGGGGGACTGAGGTGATGGTGCACTGGTGATATGGTGATGGGGAATACATGGGGATTACAATTGATGTCAAATATTTGTAAATTTAAAAAATTTATTAAAAAAAAGCTTTTCTTAGGCATAAGGCCAATTATTATTTTGAGCCTAGATTTCAACTCCATAACCCTTTTCCCATTTTATATAACTACCGCCTAGGGCAAGAAAGCAAACTAACCATAACCAACGTCCGCATCTATATTTTCATATGAACAAAAGAAAATGTACTTCAGAGAAGAACTGCATTATTTTTATAGAGATTTTCAAGTTTAAAAAGTAAGTTCATTTTTGTCTTTGTTCTTTGTACTTTTTTTTTTTACTAAGCAAGGTCAAAGAGTTGAAGAAACTTCTAAAAAGAAATCCAGGGTTTATTCCATATTTGACGTTGTTAAATGGAACTAAAAACACACAAAATACACAAACACAACTCTTCACATATGGTCCCACCCTATTTCCAGTAAAGGCATGGTTTTGATATCCCTGGAACCAGGATGAGAGCAGAAAAACAGTCATGCATGTTTGAGTTTTAGCTCTACGTTATTTATTTTTTCATTCTCTAAAACTGCTGCTACCCTGGAGAATGTATGATTCTAGGGGTTGGCTAAGTAACCATTTCCCATACATGATCTGATTTAATCTTAATCTCTATTAGTCAGGCACCTTTTTGCCTTCTTTTAGAGATAAGAAAACTGTGAGAAGATTTAATTAACTTGTCCAAGGTCACACAACAAGAACAAGGCCAAGATTTAAAACAGAAGTCCACTCCCTAAACAAAATATTCAGATTTCTGAGATACTGAAATGCAAGGAAATGAGTCTCAACGCTACGAGATTACCCACCAGTCTCCATCAGCCTCCAACATAGCACTAAAAAAAGGATGCCACTAATCAAATATAATTTCAGTGAAAAATCGTTACACATACAGATATTCCAAATGGTACTTTTATCCAAGAGTTTTACCTACTCCTAGTCATGCACTTATTTACAATTCCAAATTATACATATAATTTCATAAGAAAAAAATCAAAATCAATGTTTAATAAGAAGTACTAAGCTATTTTTTTTCTGATTTGAAAACAAGTCTATAGATTATGATAAAAAGAACCAATAATAAAATGAAGAAAAGTACAGGCTTAAATAAATTTCTTCACTTCCACGTGCCCTCAGTAACTCTTACTCCAATCTTAGTGTTTGTGTCATAAGTAAATAGTTCTTACTTTTTAATTTTTAAAAAATTAGAAGGAAAATATCTAAAATATCTAACTTGCACTCTACAGTCTTTTTTTCATTTTGTTTATATGAAGATTTTTTTATTATAAAAAGTGAAAATAAACAGAAAAATTCAAAGAATAGTAATAGTGATTGTTCATATAAAATGCACTTAGAGTCAACAACTGTTAACATTTTTACCATATTTTCTTTACCTATACAAGGAAGCACATACTATCATTGTTAATAGTTTGCTGAATCATATGAGAGTTGCAGTTATCATGTCATTCCTTATTTCCCTACCATATGACAGAATAGAAAATAGCAATTTTAATATCTAATATTTAATCCACATTCAAATTTTGCAAGAATATTTTCTATAGGTTTGTCCTTTTTTTGAACTTTGATATAATCAAGAGTCACACATTACATTTGTGGTTTTGTCCCTTTAGTCTTTTTTTTAACCTAAAAGTCTTCTGTCTCCCACTATCCCTCTCTTCCAGTTGATTTTTGAAGTAACAGATCTTTTACAAAATGTCCCACATGTTGGATAAATATGTTTTAAAATGAGTCCAAGTTGAGATGAGCAGTAAGCATAAAATACACAGCAGATTTCAAGACTTAGTTTGAAAAAGAGAATGTATATCATTTCATTATAATTCCAATTACATGTAAAAATAATATATTGGATACAAGAAAATACATTTTCAAAATTAATTTACTTGTTTGACGTTTTAAATGTTGCTACTAGAAAATCAAAACTTATTAATATGTCCCATATTACATTTCCATTGAACAACATCAGTCTAGAAGGTTGACTGAAATCAGACTAAACGTTTTTGCAAATATACTTCCTAGTTGGTGTCCTGTCAATAACAGTCCATGCCATCAAGAGTGATGCTAAGTCTGATCAGTTGGTTAGAATGCTAACTACAAAATCAATCTACTGGAAAAGCACACTTTCCTTTTTCTGAGTAGTGAGAACTGTGGATAATTCTTAGATGGAACGTTTCTTTGAATAGTTTAGGATTCATTGATAATCTTTGCTTGGACCAATTATAATAAAGGATCCAAAATGATAGCTAGCATTTCTCTCTACTTCTACCCTTTGAGTTTTTCTTCTTTTAGAATTTTATTCTTTAATTCCTTTATGGATTTTACTCATTTCAGTCTTTCACATTTAGTGCTGTCACTATTCTTTTTGATGTTCAAATTTTCCCTGACTTGGTGAGTTAGCCCCTGAAGCTAACTCTGTATCCTCTTGAACATTTCCATTTAACAACACTTATCTAATCCCCCTCTTCCCCCCAAGACCACAAGATATTCTAGGTTCACTTTGCATTTTCTTGGTCCTACCGGAGGTTAGAATTAGCCATTTCTCTATAGGATGTGGATTCCTTTTAGTGAGGAATGGCATTTAGAAATCAAGATCTGCCATGAAGTGAGTTTAGTGCCACTGTCCCTTTCAGTAGACAGAAATTATTTTTTTTAAATCATAATTTCATGTTGAAGTTTCCATTTCAAATTCAACATTATTTCTGAAAAACTTATTTGATGTTCACATTTACATTTCTTTTCTCTTGAACTGAGAAGCATGACTTCTGATTATATTAATACATGTATTAATTTGTTTTATCTTACAATTTACCACTAACAATGAACCTACTGTGGAAAGTTTACTTTTTCCTGTGTAGATATGGTGTTATAATCAAAATTTACCTAAATATATTGGACACATTGTCTATTCTGGATATAATCAGTAAATTGCCCACCATGCTTTTTCAGAACTGCATTCTTCTTTTCAGAATTTCCTCTGCTGCAAGAGTCAGATTCTCATTAATTAAAAAAAAAAAATTAACACTTCAACATGGTTTGGGCCTTCTGTTTCATCTCCCACGCCACAAACATACAATGTTTATGTGGCGAGAATCAAGAGACCTACCACAGAGCAGAGAACAAGAAGCACTGGGTTCAGGCTCATAGGTGCTCAAACTTCTTTTGTAAAAACACAAGGTTATAAAACACAAAAGGACGTGAGCACTGGTCTGAAGCAAATAAAGTTGAGGAGGTAGCTAACTAAAATAGAGAGAAGATGTATGTGCTGTGCTCAACTCAGCCAGTGAACTTCCGCAGAGCAACCACTTGCATTTAATAAAACCAACAACTTCGAATTTATTCCAGAGCTGAAGACAAGTCTGTAAAATATGAAAGTGAAACAAACTGGCTACCTTTTTTTGTCCATTTGCAAGAAGTTCTCTGCGCTTTCATTGTGGCCTCCTTCAAGATCCATGGTGACCTGAGGAGAAACCACAGACAATCAGCCAAATGCTTGACCCGCAGGAGGCAGAGGTGAGACAGTTCTTCCGCGCGGGCCGGCGGGCAGTGGAGGACTGTGAGGCCGCGCAGATGCCCTAGCGGCTCGGGCTGCAGCGCCCAGGAGCTGCCTGCGCTCTGGCCTCGGGTCAGCGGGTCAGCCCTCGCGTGCAGAGCTGCAGGGGAGCCGCGCTTTCAGGACTTTGTCCTGTCACTGCGCGTCCTGCTCACAGTTCCTCTTGCTGCAGTAGATGTTTCCCCTCCATCAACCCGCTCAGAAACCGTTTTGCCTGGACCGCGCTGGCTCTAACCATTCAAGGCAGCAAAATCCAGTACTAGAGCGGAAAATTCTGGAGGCTGGGGAACTCCCGAGTGACTCAGGTCTCGAGACACCCTACTTGGTCCCCACGGACTTGCCAAGGAGAATCTGCCCCTTTTCTTCCTGCCAAACCCTTCTCCCTCCGGGACCAAACTCAGAAAACTACAGTCCGACCCTTCCTGAGAACTGGCCCCCAAACAGTCCCCAGCCTGGCGCGCCCTACCTCTGGCTTTCCTTCGAATGTCCACCAAGACGTGGATTTTGGAAGAAGAAATTCAAACTTTCAAAGGAAAGACCAGCAGGATGTTGCCAGCGGCCTCCTCCTCTTTGAGCCAGAGGAGCCGCTGTTCGAATGAGCGCTCGCAGCCTGCGGCGAGCGGAGTGAGCAGGGAGCGCGCGGCCCACACCCTGGGACGCGCCTACCGGGCCAATCAGCTGACCACCCGGGTTTGCTGCGGCCGGGCTCCATTCCGTGCTGATTGCACTAGTTACGAAACAGGTTGTTTCCAGGAGGAATGTCCTGGCTTTTATTGCCCCTCAACAAAAGGGCAAGTAGAGAAATGAATACAAGCTGAATCATCGCTGACTAATACGTAAAGAGTTAAGTCTCTACATGTCCTACTTAAAATCTCTGTATCCCTAGAATGTGTGTGTGTATAGCTATATAGATGTAGATATACAATAAGTACCCTGAGTCTGGAGTAGATAATGGAAACTTTCTTTGGCATTACATTTAATACGGTTAATGAAAAACCTCCTGCTCTCCTTTTTGAGCTCCCACTGGATGCCTGAAACCGAGGATACCAAATCCTGTGTATACTGTTTTTTTCTCATACATACTACCTTTAATAAGTTTAATTTCTAATTGGCCACAGTAAAAGATTAACAATAGTAACTAGTAAAATAAAATAATTATATAACAATATATGCTAAAAGTTATGTGATATGGTCCTTCTCTTTCACCCTTCCTCTCTCCTCCTCAAAATATCTTGTAATTAATGTTTATGGACTACGGTTGACCCCCGTAGCTGAAACCGCTGCTAAACCACGAACACAAGGTGGAGACCTGTAGTTGAATTAAAATTCACTTCCTGTCCTAGCAGCACTTTTAAAAGACCAGGTGATGTTTCTTTTTCTGCACTCTTCAGTATCTTTGACATTCTTTGATGAGTATCTGCTCATTTTTTATTTGAAGATAAATAGAAGAAAAGAAAAAGATTTCTGATTATGTAAATCAAAATGAACACTTTGGGAGAGAAACAGTAATTAAAGGTCAATACTATTTAAAAATAAAAGTAATACTTTTGGTTTTAGCCATCAGCTCAATGCCCATGTTTTTCCCGTGGCATTTTAAAAATCGTATATTTTATAACAGTAAGAATAGGGTGTTTTAGCTTATTACTTTACCTGCAATTTCATTCTACGTTTTCTGCTACCACTTATTATTTTTCGTTTCCACTTTATTCAAATTGGTGAAAAAGAGGTGGTCTTCACAATTCATAATCATAAAGCAGTATTAACTCACATCAGAGCTTTTCATGTTCTTGATAAACTTAGGGGAAATAGATGTTTTTGCGACCTTTAGTCTGCATGCTCTGACTTATCCCCTTTGTCTCTCAGCTCACTGCTCAAGGTTAAAAAAGAAAATCCTTTTATTCACTTATGGCATAATTTCCCCTGCTTTCTTTAAATAACTCATACTTCAGGGGCATAATCTTTTTCCATCTTTTATTCCAAAATTTCCTTGTATGAAAATCAGGTTTCTCTGTTAATTAGACTTTCTAAGAGGCCGCTAATTTTCACACTATGCTAACTGGAGATGCGTGGGTGCGGTATGGATTTGCTGCTTCAATACTTACCACCAATCCTGTGGTCCACCTGGTGCACATTTATAAACTTTAATCAAGGTGTCATTCATTTTTTATCTGTTTCATACCTCTAATTTCTGTTTCCACTTTTGTTTTACTTTGTCCCTTTAGTTTTTGTGACCTTGTTATATTTTGTGTATCCTTGAAAACTGATTTAAATCCTCCCTAAAACAATGCAAGCTATTTTGATACCTGGAAGTGATGTCATTTTTGGAGTCAGTGGGTTTGGAGAGCAGGGTTCTTGGGTTCACTCTGGGAAAGATTTCACACAAGGCAGAGGTGTTAATTATTTTAAAGAGCAGGTTTATTAGGGAACTGAACAGAACAGTAAAGGACATTTGCATAGACACAAGTGGGCAGGAAGAGCTGCCCTGAAAGGGGCAAGTTTGCAGAGAGAGTCCTACACAGATGCAGGCGGTGGCTTTGAGGACAGCTGCCTTCACCGAGGGAGGTCAGTGAAAGGAAGTCCTGGCATGGTACAGGTCCTGGGCAGGCAGGAAGGCTGCTGCCCTGCAGATAAGAGAGCTGGTGGAGACAAGCACCTGCATAGTCACAGGTGGGCAGAAGGATGACTGCCCTGTTGTGGGGGGAAACATTAGGTTTTTATCATCTTTTGGTAGGGAGTGACTCATCTCTGTAGGTGGATGGTTTATTTCTTAATCTTCATATCTTCACCTTCAGGTCTGTGCTCTTGACACTCCCTATAGCAGTCTGATCCCTGTCTGGGTGTTGCACTTCTTGATCTGGGCATTGACCCCAAAGGCTCTTAGTTTCTATAGTTGGGTTAATGGTTGTTAATCCCTTCTATCCCCACCTCCTTGTGTGAGCCAGGTTCTGGTTTTAATGGGGCCTCCCTTCCAGATTTTTGGTTCTTATCCTCCTTCAGAAGCGCTATACATCATTTAGATGTGACACGAAATTAAAAGTGCATTACGTTTTGATAATTTAGAAACAGAATTTTTAGCTATATCACTGGGAAATTTCAAAATCCCATGAATCTAATAAATACAAATAATACCCAAAAATGGATATGAGCTTTTAAGATTGTTAACAAATGAAAAATTGATGAGTTTTAACAATATGTTGTTTACAGGGTGCAGCTCTTAATTACCTCTCAAGTAATCACTTCTAAATAATTGAAGGGAAAGCTACCAATGTATTTCAGCACACCACACCCACCACCCAGACACCCCTAGTCATTACCCTAGACCATTGGGCCTCCTCTTCTCTTATCTCTTACCCCTGTCCTCCCTCCCTCTGTGGTAACCTCAATTCTGCTCATATTTCAGGGTTTCTTTTTAGAAAAATATATTCTACATTTGTTTTCCCACCACAATCTCTTGTATCTCCTCAACTCTCCCCCCCTCCTTCACTTAACTTCAGAGTTAACTTTAGAGTTAACTTCAGAGTTAACTGTGTTAACACTGCTAGTTTTTATAAGTTACTTTGTCAAATTATCCATTATGTAAATGGCCAGTGTTGGTTTTTTGTCATTCTGACTTGATTTACTACACATAATTCCCTCCAGATTCCTCCATTTTTTGGTAAATAACTGCATTTAATCTTTCCTTATGGCTAAATAGTACCCCTAGTGTGGATATACCAACCATATCTTCTTTATCCAGTCATCTATCAGTGAATACTTAGCTGCTTCCTTATCCTAGTTACTGTAAAAGTGATGCAATAAACACTGTAAAGTGTATGAGTTTTTTTGTTGATTGTTTCATATTGTTGAATACATATCCAAGATTGCTGAGTTTTTCCACATGAAAATATGGATGAGCTCATATGAAAACATGAGGGACTTACGCAATAGACAGTGGTTGCTACTTCTAAGTCACAGTCCTTGACTTCTTTAAAGGCATTTGACTCATTTCACATTACTACCTGCTATCCTAGTAATATGTGCTATCCTAATAATAACAGATGGACGATGCAGTTATTTCTTAAACTTCATTAGTTTCCAAGCAGTTCCTTTCCCTCTTCACACTCATACCTATTTACTCAAACAGGTGTTTTACTTTTTGAAATATGCTTTCCCATAATTCTGTACCTTCCTATCCTCCACTGGCAAATTGTCCTTTCACTAATTTGTACTCTTCCAATTCTCAAGACTTGTATCCCTACTGCACTTTACCATGTATAAATACTATTTTGCTACTTGGGCTTGAAAAATTTACTCTTCTGTTCCTTCTGTTATCTCTTTGTCAAAGAAGAGATGATAATGGTACTTCTGAGTGTTAATCGAAGATTAAGTGATTTGTGTATCTAAGAGGCTTTGCACAGTGCCTGAAATAACCTAACCATTCAACAATTGTTTTATAGTAATAATAATTCTCCCATCTCAATCTATTTTTGCCCTTTCTTGGCATTTTTCAGTCCTCATAGTTGTAGTTACATTTCTTTATTTGCTATTAATTTTAGTAGAGTAATAGAAGGGAAAAGAGAAATACCTACCTAAATAATAAAGAAAATGAACAAGTACAGTAAATGTCACACCTTCATTACCATTTATTTGGGCATCTGTCACCACAAATACTGCAATAATTTCAAAACTAGTTTCTCTGTATCTACCTTAACATCTCTTTACCAGTCTTTCTCTACCCCGCTAATGCCAAGGTCTAGTGTTAAACATAAATAATTTCAAATTCTGTCACCACCCATTGGCTTCCCCTCTCTTTCAGAGTAAAATCCAAGTTCCTTCCCAAGTCCAAATATGTGATCTTACCCCCTCTTATTTATGACCTCATCTCCTATTATTTTTTCCTTTTTAATTCTGTTCTAATCTACCAGTCTTCCATTTTTAGAACATCTAAACATGTGCCTAGCTCAGGACATACGCACTTACCAATACCTCTGCCTAGAACTTTCTTACTTTAAGATAGTTATACAACATGATTCATGTACTGAAATATCACAATATTTTGCTCAAAACATCTATAAACAGTGTGTCCCACACAGTAAGTGCTCAATAAATATTGTTAAATGAAAGAATAAATAAATGAGCATGTTAACTCCAGAAAGTGTGAACTAAGTATAACATTATATAAATGCTTTTATTTCTGAGATGGACTATTGTTCTTATTTTCAGACATTTGATTTTATTTGAACTTATTGGGATATTTCTCCATAACTCTGAACTTCAGTTCATTCAATATATTGAATAGAAATGCACTGGCATCCACACAGGAATTGGTTCTAGGACCACCATACCAAAATCAAGACCCTTATAAAAAATGACATTGTTTTTGCATATGACTTACGCACATCTCCCTTATACTTTAAATCATCTTTCTATTACTTATTATAATGTAATGGATTACAATGTGAATGTTGTAAAAATAGTAGTTACACTTTTTTGTTTAGGGAGTAATAATAAGAAATTTTCATATGTTTAGTAGAGATGCAACCATCATATGGTTAATATATAGCAGATAGTTTCCTTCCATGATTGATTGAACTTGTGGGTACAGAACCCATAGGTGTAAAGTGCCAACTATGTTTATTCTACAAACATTTACTGAATGATTGTCATATGCCAAGTAATTATGCTAAATTATAGAGGTAGATTATTTAAGTATTATATTCTTCCTTCAGGGAGATCATGGGGTTATTTTATTTATAGAAGTTCTGCAGTCCCAGAAGACTATTACTGGGTGCTTTGTTTTTCTATTTGCTTGTATGATAGTACAGGGGTTCTCCAGTGATAGAAACTTCATAAGTACTACTATGAAACTAACTGCCTTACTTTCTTTAAACCTATTTGCCATTGAAAATAACATTAACCGCCTCTGAAACATACCTTCCTATCCTACCTTAAGCTAAACTAATATTCAAAGGTCTACCAAATGACTGTCATAGATATAAACACTATTTACTGAAAAAGTCCCATATACAGTGAGGTTTTTTTTGCTACATGTTGAAATATTATATATTAAACATGGAAAGATCACCAGTGTTTTAGCTACTAACATTAGTTCTTTACTTTACAGCCTAAAAGCAATACACAAAGGAATCAAAATTTCAACTCATTGCTTTTTAATTTAAGTGTTGTTAATAAACATAGTTCTTCAGTATGAATTATTTTACACATTTTTAAAGTTCTCCCCATGACTTTTTTTGTAACTCTGTGTGTTTCTGTCCCTGAACTCCCCAATAATTCATTTATCCTACTTTTCCCAGTTCCTCTAGTTAGATTATCTGAGTCTGAATTGAAGATTCAGTATTCTGAATGTTGAAATGAAAACTCACACTGATGAACTTAATTGACCTGAGCCAGAAAAAAGTATGCACTTAAGATTTCCAGTCCAAAGAGCAAGAAAAATGACTTATCTGAGCCAACAACAATAAATGAGCCACAAACTCTCCACCCACTTATGTGTAATTGTTTTCTATGTATAGAGGATATGTGACTGTCATAATGACAAGGGGCATTGCCTTCCCTGAGCTCACACTGGATTATTTCATAATGCTTTTTATTCACACATACACTCAAAAAGGCAAAAAGCAGACAAACAAAAATAGACCTTATGTACTATTATATAGTAACTACTATTGCTCCAAAATATTGTAACTATTTTTATCTCCAAGGAAGTTATTTTTAACGTCAGCTAGCCAGTGCTACAGCATTTAAATGGTAATAAATTGATACAATTAAAAGATAATAAGTCAAATAAATTTAAAACCAAATAACTTAGCCAAATGTTAACTCAATGGCAAATAAAAACCCAAATTTTACTCTTCTCTGAACTCTACTCTATTTACACTATGCAGAAGTGATATTTTTACCTCTGCCCAATCCTATTGCTCATTATCTCTACCTCATTTGATATTTATTATTGCTTTATATGATCAGGAGTTTCTTTTTATATTTTAATATCACAGAAATTTACACAAAATAAGTTTCAATAAATGCTTATTGAAAATATTAATATATGATATCATAGACAGCTGTACAGAAGTTAGACTAGTAGACTAACTGCCTCAGTTGCCATGGGGTCCCTTGAAAGTTCTATATACCCTATTAGCTACCAGTAGCACCCTTACAATTCTATTAGAAAATCATCCCGCTGTGTCACTGACCTTTACTTAATCTACTTTAATGCACAAAAACATTTTCAGAACGAATTACAGAATTAATGGAGATAAAATCAAGAATGATGAGAAAGAAGTGGGGCACAGGGGAGTTTGAATTTCTAACATCATTATTTATCAGCTGAGTGGCTTCAGACAAGTTACTCAATCTCTAAAAAATGTCTTCATTTCTACACTGTTAAAATGAAGATAGTAACTTGGGATTTTGTAAAAAGTAAGTCAGGTAAGATTTGAAATATGTTTGATATTGATATTGATTTGAAATATGTTTGATATTGATATTGGTTTATTACCCAGATGCCTAACAAAGATAAATACCAAAAAATAAATAAGAAGAACTGGACAGTAAAAGCATAGCTGGAAAGTGTTAGTGGTCAATGTTGAAATTAAATGATAATATGCAAAAAAATATAAATTGTTTTAAATAAATCTAAAAAGAACTTAAAAATTACCTTGAATAAATTCAAATTTGAAGGCAACAACTAAAAAAATACCTACTCATTATACATATAACAAGCTAAAATTATTAATATATAAAGAGTTCATTTAAATGGGTTGGAAAATTCAAAGACCGGGGAAGGGCCTCCCTGGCGGTGCAAGGGGTTAAGTCTCAGCACTATGACGCTATCATAGTCTCTGCAGCATGAGTTTGACCCTTTGCCAGGGAGCTGACCCACATGGTGCAGCAGACCTCTCCTGTCTGGCTAGTTGCTCCCCTCAGCAGTGTATTTCCGTCTAGCTGCCTTTTCTGCTCCCCACACTGTCTCTGGTAAATCTTCTCACCTCCTGCACCTCTGGCCTGTACTCCAGATCTTGTATGCATTAATAAGTAAATCTTAAAACAAAGAAAATTCAAAGACCCAAATATAAGTGGACAAAAGACACAAGTAGGCAAGTCTCACATAAATACAATCTTACATTGATCAGTTAAGATAGAATTAAGTAATTGATCTGACTAACAAAGGAAAGAAAATTAAAGTACCATTTTTTAAAAAATGATAGTATCAAGTGTTCACATAAGTAAAGTAAAATAGATGAGAGGTGAAAATTACTAAAACAAAAAAGGAAGCATGGTAAGAATATATGCCTTAAAGATATCTAAAATATTTGATTCACCAATTCAGCTTTAGGAAATCTGTCCTAAGGAAATATCTTAAGTATAGTAAAATAAAGGAATGAAGATACTTTTGGTGCTTTATTTTTTATAACAGTGAAAATAAAGTGACCAAAATCATTAACCATAAATGAAAGACTAAGTAATTTACAACGGATTCATTTAAAGAAACTATAATAAAAAATATGCTGACAAAGAGTTTGTAATATCATTGGAAAATGCATTAATATGCAAGGAAAAAGAGCAGGGGGAAATTGTGACAGCATGATATTTACTATGTAGCGCAAATTAATTGCTGTTATACTAGAAAGGAAGATCTTCAAATATAAAGAGTGTTATTCTTGGTCTTTTTTTGGTGTTGAAAGTTAAGTGAGTTCTTTAAATTTCCTATTTTAAAAGTGCATTATTTTAAAATAAAATGAAGTTTATACAAAGTGTGGAGAAGGGATAAGAGAGAGTACAGGATTCTGGTTATTTTTATGTTTCTCAGTGGGATTTGTGTTTGTTAAGGAGCTAAGTCACTTTTAGTGAAGAACAAAATTAAAATAAGCTAAAATAAGCACCATGGTGAACTCCCAGTATTCTATATTATTCAAAATTCTAATATTTCCAATATTTCTGAAAATTTTCTTCACTAATTTTCTAAGAAAGAAAGAAGGAAAGGAGGAGACACAACTAGAGGGAAATGGACTTTAAGTGACAAGAAAATATATGTGTATTGAAATAACTGGACTCTAGCTTTGGTTTTGTCATCTGTCTATGTAACTTGGGTACATTTCACCCTTTCTGCTTCCATATCAACTTGGAGTCACGGAGGAGATCAAAGGCCTGGAATACTATTTCTTTCTAGTCATCACATTTCCCTATCTGAAAAAGATAATAGAGAGGAAGGAAGACCAAATAAGGACTTAACTGTAATTACTATGAAGAGTAGAGGTTGATGGGCCTCCTGGTGGCTCAGCAGATTGAGCACACCCCAGCACAGCAGAGTGAGTTCCATCCCCAGCCAAGGAGGGGATCCACATGGTGCAGCAGACCTCTCCTGCCTCATCTGCTGCTCCCCTCAGCAGTGTATTTCAGTGGATCTTCCCACTCTGTCTTTGATGAATCATCTCACCTCCCGCAACTCTGGCCTGTACCCCAGGTATTGTAGGCATAAATAAATAAAATCTTAAAAAAAAGAAAAAGGAAAGAAAATATGAATGATTTAAAAAAACAAGAGTGGAGGTTTATTAGAGTAGGAATCTGGTCCCCTTTTTTATGCTGTACAGCTACTGACTGATACAAAGCACAGTATAGACAGTATTCAATTTCTGCTATTGGATGGACTTGGAAAAATTCCCATTAACAACATAATTTCACGTTTTTAAAGCATAGCCAAATAAATGAGGATGGACTGAGCTGGAGCAGTTCTTTCTTGGTTGTGCTTTTCTTTGCAAACCATTTATACTGAGCACTATGTCCTGGTAGTCTGCTAGATATTGACAAAACTAAGATAAAAGGGCACAAAGTCCCTGCAATTGTATGTACATGTTTTCAGGGATGAAACTCATTGATACTGTACAAGTAATCACTTGCTAGTATACAAGTAATCATTTTATTTTTACAAACTAAACTGTTGCACTTAAAATGCCCACTATCCTTCTCAGACTAAATACTATGAACGCATTTCAATGAGCCTCATAAAACAGTTTCAACTTTCTATTTTTGAATTTGTCTTCAGAATTACTGAAATAGACTTTGAGTCTCCTCAAAGCAAATTTTGCCTTTTACTGATAAATTTAAGCTTTTGAAATAAGAGACATCTTAGCATTGCAGTGAAGAACATAGGCTTTAGCATTAAATTGAGTTTAAGTTCTGGTCATTTGATGTTGGACTCTTTTTTTGTTTGTTTAATTTTTCTTCCTCATTTATTTTTCAACAACCTAGGATTTCTCCTCTCAGGGGTGGTCACAATAATTTTCCCATGACCAAAGCATCATAGTCCTCCACCACAGTCCTCTGTACCCCCTCCCTCTCCCTTGTTTTTCTCCTCTCCCTCTCCTTCCCCATTTGTAACGTGACAAGTTTGCACATATCCATTTAATCATTCTCTTACTTTATAGTGAAACCTTTTGCCCTCAGACTTTAGCACTGCGGAATTCCTAACATAATAATAGCATTATGTGGTTTTTGAATTTGCAAAGATCATAAAAAAGGTTATTTCCTTTTTAGTTTTTAATTGCTTTATGATTCATTGACTTTGAACATGCCTAATCTTAAATGAACTCTCTCCTGGGAACAAGGTCAACTCAGTTCAAAGGACTGATGTTCACTCACATTTCTTTAAAAAGGCTTGTATTATTTCAAAAGACAAATCTACTTAGACAATACAGTTTGTTTGATCTGATTCTAAAATTGTAGCTTAAATTAGGGAAGGTTTCATTTTAAGTTTTTATTAGGAACTCATTCATTCAACAATGTTAACTGAGTACCTACTTTATGCTATGTGGTAGTCTAGATTCTTGGCATACACTCATGATCAAAACAAGCAGAAAACTCTGCCCAGTAGGACTTATATTTGGTGGTTGGAGCAGATATATTGAAAAAATGCATTTTTAAAATTAAGAGGTTTAGTATATTAAGAGGTAGAAAGTGCTATAGGGGAAGCAAGAGAGAGACTGGGTGTGCTACTTGGGGAAAGATTGCAATTTTAAGTAGGATGACCAGGGTAGGCATTTTTGAGCCAAGACAGGATAGAGCTAAGGAAAGTTTTAGTGGTTCAATTAAGATTTTGAAAATCCTTGGATATCAATGCTTTTACAATTATATCTGTAAAATAGTTTGATTGTAGGGTAAATCTCATGTTCCTGTGGCTTTCTCTGGGTTTAAACTTATAAGAGAATGTCATCTTTTGCAATACTTTCAATATACTGAGTCTCTCAAAAGCTAAGGAACTTCACCAAGCTACATAACCAGTAAGATAAAGAGTCAGGTAACAGCATAGGTTTTCTGACACTGCCTTTGCTATTCTTTCTATCATGTTGAGAGAGGGTTCTAATAGGAGTTTAGATTGGTTAGTGGGGGATACATGTTGGAGATGCAGCAACCATATTTTCTTCACTTTTGTGTAAAGTTCTGCTCATTTTGATTTTATTTTTACCCTTGATCAAACTTGCCTGTTTTAATTACCATACTCAGGACCCAGGAGGATTGTAAATCTTAGAGTGTCTTTTTCTATTTGCCTGAGTAGTATCTGCAATCCAATTATTCAGGACTCTAAAGCCAACCAACTGGCCCAAGGTTTCTTCTATTGTACAATGCTTGAAAAAGACATAGAACATTTGTATCTTTGTTGTAATTAACATAAATTTATTGAAATGCATTACATGATATTAACATGGAAAATGAAGGGATGATGGTAGCTACAGTAATGTAAAACAAATTGTGAAATAATTTTTGCAAAAAGACTTAAATTTATTGTGTGACCTTTTCTTGAGACATGGATGAATTGTGATTCTTATCTTTAGTTGATTTCCCTTGCGTTAGTCCCAGCGAGGTATTCTGTAATTCTGCCAAGTATTTGCTGTATTGTCTCTACTGCTTGCAATAGCACACTGTGACCTTGTAGCTGTTGTGTTCCTTCTAATTAGCAAGCCATACTTCAGTATTTCTAGTAACTGACAACTTATTTTGCAATTGATATTTTGCTATTAATTCTATCATTGTTTTATTTTACTTGATTAGTATTTGTTACAATCAAATTGTGCTCACACACGTCTAGTGTATCATCCTTATGACCATTTCATCACAAAGCAAAGTCAAACTATCTTACTCTTCTGTACTCAAGTTTTCTCCATTCTCCATCATTTTTGTTAAAGGCAGTAAAATCTCAAGATCACTTTGTGGAAATTGCACCATCCACTCTGTGGACAGTACCATCATCTCACATTAAGCACTGAGCTCCTCTTGATCCTGTCTCCAAATTGGCCTGTTTTTCAGGATGTAAATCTAAGTGAGCAACACCACCATTTACTTTTGTATCAGAAACCTATGGGAAGGGTGGAGTCATGCCTGAAATTCTTATATCTACGGGATATAAAAATCTTTTTTCCTTCTCTTCTCCCTTACCTGCTGTGTCCAATCAGATCCATCTTCACAATAGTAACAATAACCTTGGGCAAACTGCTAACGTCTCTTGCCTTTACTTGACCGGAGCGTCCTAGTTTCTCCACATCCATTGTGTAGCCCTCCTTACTCACATTCAGAACATTGGCCAAATTTGTAAAAATGCACATATAACAAAGTCACACCTTAGTAAAATTTGAAAAAGCTTTGCATTGACTTCAGATTCAGCTCCAAAGGCACTCCAGGATCTGTTTTCTGTTCATCTCTCTAACCGTAGGCTACTTTATTTCTTGCTCATTTAAAATCCAGTCATGGGTTTATTTCTAGTTTGATGCCTTTATGATCAGAGAAGATAGCTGGTATGATTTTATTCTTAATCTATCTGTTGATGTTTGTCTCGTGGCCCTTTATGTGAGAGGAGAAATCAAACATTGTACAAATTTGAACAATGATGTAAAAAACATATATATATATATATTTAAAAAAATACAATCCAGTCACATTAACCTTTGGTTAAATCTTTGGAGCTTTGCTGTGCTTTGTGTCCCTACTGTGAGACCTTTCAACTCTCTCCCACATGTTTAAATTACCCAACATGTGTTTGCATGTACACGCACACACACAGATACACATCATCATCATCATGGTCGTCGTGGTCATCATCACCATTGCTACCTAAATAATAAGTTTTTATTCTGGCTTAGTTTAAAAGCCACCTTCTTAGAAACATATTTCTTATGCTCCTAGCAAATTACCTTTACTGAAGAAAATAAAAAGATATATAACTTGGAAATTTGGGGGAGACTCTGATGTGATAAAATTTGTGAGCAATATAGGAAGGAATTCACTGCTCTTTGCCACCACATACTCTGCTCTGGCAATATAATGCCCCAGGTCATACATTATTTTTTTTAAAAATTAGCATAATTTAGATGGTTCCCTTAGATATAAGAATTTCATAACAACAAAATATAGTGAGTATTTATTGAGCAACTGCGTTGAGCATTATAGGCATAAAGAGAAATGAGCAAGTACTTGCCCTTAAAGAAGCTCCTAATGCATTTTAGGAAAGAAATTAATATTAATGACTAAACATTTATTGAAATCTGAGTCATGTGTTTCCTCACTTAATCCTGACCCAAGACGGGCTATAACTGTATTTATTTTAAAGAAGTGGAAACTAAGACTCGTGGAGTTTTAAAAGCTGTGTAATGTGACACAATCGGTAAGCAACAGACAGAAATTTGGATCCGGTAGCCCATACAAAAATTTGAACTCAAACCCACATTTTTAACCACTTCTCTGTTTCCTTAGGTTCAGAACATTAAATGTGTAAAAAGCAGAATTGAGACTTTTCAGCTAGCTAGTATTCTATGTGAGAATAGAACAATCGATTTTTGAGAGCCTATATTACCAGTTTTTTTTCCAGATTAAATAAACTACAAATGTTAATGCTAAATTCAGCTATGCTAGAGTTTGAGAGAATGAATATTTGAAGTGCATTGTTTTGTTGTTGAAAGGAAACTTAAAATGGTCTCCGCCTATGTCCCAAAATAAATTCAACTTCACGAAGACTTTAAGCCAGACTGAATTGGAAATTGTTGTATCTTTTCAACAGTTTCTTAATAGTAAAATTAGACCTGTTAAAACTAATAAGGTGAAGTATGTTTGAACGAATTGATGAGAGCAGATTTCAGAGGTAGGTTTTGAATGACATGACATTCAGGGTAGCCTTGGGACATGGAAAGATATGTAATTAAATCCAGAAAGGTGTTGTCATACTTTCTATGTGTGAAGTGTTGGTGAGGGAAAGTTTTTACTTATTGCTATCAGAGTATTTCATGTACCTATTTTAGGATCATGAAAGAATACAGGTATCCTGTTTTAGTGGCTTCATGATGAAATATGAACAGATAAGAAACAAAATTCTGTAATAAGATTTATCCCTAGTGGATGTAGATGTCACTTTGCTCAAGGTATCCTTTCTAGAGAGTCCTTTAGCATAATACTAGGGTTATATTAGATTTCAAAAAAAAGGTATAAAGGCATTGTTAACCTCTATGACAGTGAGAAAATGCTACTGCAAGGATCTCAATCTTACAATTAAACTTAATGGAAATGCCCCAGATCTGTTCTGATGAGATGGTCTAAACAGTATAAAAACATTCAAGTAATTATTAGTATATAGGTAACATTAATATTAATATAATTATTAATAATGTACATTATTAAAGTATTGCCTGAAAATAAAATATAGGTTATAATGAATTATAATATATACTATTGATATGATATTAATGATACATACTATGTACTATCTAAAATTCTCCTACATTAGGAGGGTCTTAGGATTTATGTGGTGATTTAAAGGAAGAAAAGGAAGTTTTTGGAAACTTAGGGATAATTGGGGGAATGAGGGAAAACACAGTGAGAAAGCATGTAGGAATAAATATTAACTTTTTTTTCTTAACATTCAGGTGCTCCTTAAGGCATAATTTTTATTTATCAAAGTTTATTATTTTTACTATAAACAGTATTAAGCGAGCATCCTCACTGTCCTAAACATGGTGTATAGCCAAAAGTCTCAACAATTACTATGATTTGTTTAAAGAAAAGTTAATGGTAAGCTATTGCATAATCAGTGGTAAAATAACTATCTTTCTAGATGAATTTCTGCAGATTTTCAATGAATATCTTAATCTTCCAGATATGGTAGAGGCTGCACTACTTTACATTCCCACACAGAGTACTGTTTCTTTTTCTCACATCCTCACCAACATTTGTGGTTTCCATTCTTTTTTATGTAGGCCATTCTCAAAGGGGTGAGGTGATTATCTCATTGTGATTTTGATTTACATTTTCATGATGAATGATGGTCAGCATTTTTTCATGCACCTGTAGGCTTCTGCGCCTGTAGGCTTCTGAATGTCTTCTCTAGAAAGGTGTTGACATCTTTAGCCCATTTTTTTATTGGGTTGTTGTTAAATTGTATGAACTCTTTATATATTTTGGAAATTAACTCCTTATTGGGCAATTGATGGTCAAATATCTTCTCCCAGTCTATAGGTTACTTTTTGTTTTGTTAGTGGTTTCTTTCATTTTTTACTGTGATGCACTCTTATTTCTTTATTTCTGCTTTTGTTTCCTTTGCTCGTAGAGTTGCATCCCCAAAAAACAGCTATGAAGCTGATAAACAGGAGTGTATCACTGATATTTTCTTCTATGTATTTTATGGTTTTGGGTATTATATGCAAGTCTTTTACCTACTTTGAATTATTTTTTGTGTATGAAACTAAATAATGATGTAGTTACATTTTTTGTATGTTGACTCTCCAATTAGTTGGTTTATGTATGTTTTCTCTCTCTCCTTTTTTATTATTTTGCAATATACTTCTCAGGGATAAATTAAAGTACAGTAACTTTATTGGAAAAGTCTTCCTCCAATACAAAGTCTAAATATCTTTAATCAAAAATTGGGTCTATAAAAGGAAGTCATCAGCATTAAAGGCTTTATTTTTGCTTACTAACCTATACAAACTTGACTTAAATTCTCCCTGGAGTCATGATAATATTTAATATCTTCTACTTGTTTGCTCCTTTGTTTAGCCAAACTATTATGAATATCTTATTACTTTTTTTATTTTATAAAGTTAATTATCTACCCAAACTCCCTTGCCTCTCCCCCAATTTTAATGTAATGACAAGACAAATAGCTGACAGAAATTTATGTACTGTTGCTTACAACATTTCCTAGTTTATAACATTTCAAAGTTCATGCATGACCTTGCATTACAAGGCATTAGATCAGAATAAAGATATTCTTCAAGGTAAATGTTCACCGAGTAAGAAGAATGTTGCAATCTAAAATAAAGCAAACTGAAATATGTTAAAAATTCAGCCTGCTTAGATATTTATGATAATTTCTATTGGTTTTACCTGTTATTTTTATTATTTGTTTACTGTTTTCTGCTAAACTATAAATTCATTAAGGAAGAAGCTCCATCTATCTTGTCCACTTCTGTAATCCCAAAAAATTTTGCCCAGTGTAGGACTTATCCATATTGGTTGCATTAATGAATGAATAAACTTGCACTGTGTAGAGTCCACTGAGACTTAATGAGAGAACTAGGAGTAAAGAAAGGAAAAGTCAAGAATTTCTCCAAAATCAGAGGCACCATGCCTCTGATGACGAAACCCTCCCTTTTAAATTTCATAGTTCCAATAGACCCCGTTAAAGTTGCTAGAAAACAAATCTGAGTTAATACCTCTCTGATTAAAAGATTTTAATGACTCTCAACTGCTTAAATAGATGTGCTTAAACTCTGTACATAGACTTCCAAATTCTTGCTTATTTTATCCTTTACAATCTTATTTCCTGCCACCTTTTTCTCTAGTTTTACTAACCAATTGCAGTTCCAATATCTAGTTTTTTCTGGACTTTATTTACTGTCATCTCTGCTTGGAAGTTCAATGACTACATACTCTCTGCTTCTGCAATCCAGTGGCTACTTAATCAGCAAGTCTTTTCCTACCTTTGACACCAATGTAAATCTAGTCACTTCCCCTTTTATGTTCCAATATATACTGTATGAGGTTTCATTATAAGCATATGTGTCAGTGTGTTGTAATAATTAGTTTGCATGTTTACATCTTCTACTAGTCTGTGAATACTCTGAAAAGTTGCCTTACTCATTTTTTTAACCCCAGCAAAATGCCTAGAATATAATTTGTTCAATAAACAATGGGTGAACAAACAAAAAAACAAACAAAAGGGAGCTCAAGTAGGTAAAGAAAATTGACTAGTTTCATTGGTTCAAAAAAAGTAATTGAAAACTTCCTCTAGGCACACTGTGGAGATTTTTTGGGTTCAATTGCACACCATTGAAGTAAAGCTAATATCACAATAAAATTAGTTATACAAATGTTTTGGTTTTTTAGTGCATACAAAAGTTATTACTACTTTGTATCATAGTCTGTTAAGTGTGCAATAACATTATGTCTAAAAAATGTACATACCTTAAAGCATAATTTACATTGACAATCTGTAGTATACTGTAACCACCTTTGTCAATTATTTTAGCTAGATGTTTTTGTATAAAAATATTGAAATTTAATATTAATAAATTTATTTAAGATTATATTAATGTTATATTTAATATACAACATCATTTTTATATCCAACACATAGATTTATCTTTTTCTCCTAAGTTTTTTATTTATTTTCTTACATGTTTGCTTTCTTTATAGGTGTAGTCCCCACAGAATTTTCACCACCAAGTCACCATGCTCCATCACCATAGTTCCTTGCCACACACAGGTTTCTATTGTTAAAACATTCCATTAATGATGGGCTGTGGACAACTTTCCAATTTTTGGTTATTAAAGAAAATAATTCAATGAACACTTTCAATCATTTTTCTTTGAAAACTAAGGCTATAAATCTGGAAGTAGATGTTCTCCCTTAAAGTGTTGCTAGATCTTCTGACTAACTTGCTGAAGCTTCTACATTAGCACTTGCTACATCATCTAACATTTTTATGCAATGAAATGGCACATTTCCTTAAACCTTATGACCACCCTCTGCTACCTTCAAACTTTTCTTATGTAGCCTTCCCACCTCTCTCAGCCTTCAAAGAACTGAAGAGTTAGAACTTTGTTATGGATTCAGCTCTGGCTTGAGGGAATGTCCTGACTGGTTAGATCTATTCAGACCACTAAAATTTCCTCTGATCCACTGTAAGACTGTTTAACATTCTTATAACACATGTGTTCACTGGAGTAGCATTTTAAAAGTCTGTCAAGTGGTTTTTCTTTGCATTTACACTTGTCTAGCTGTTTGGCACAAGAGGCCTAGCTGTTTGCCTGTTTTCAACATGTCTTTCTCACTAAGTTTAATCATTTCTCACTGTTGATTCAGAGTGAAAGACATGTGCCTCCTACTTACACTTGAATACTTAAAGGCCATTTTAGAGTTATTAATTGATCTAATTTCAATATGAGTGTGTATTAGGGGATAAGGAGGCTCAAGAAGTTAGTGAAAGGGAGAATGACTGGTCAGTGAAGCAGTCAGAAGACACAACATTGATCAAGTAAGTTTGCTGTCTTAAATAGGTACCATTTGAGGCACTCCCAAACAATTAATATAGTAATATCAAAGATCATTGATCATCATATTTAACAACAATGAAAAAGTTTAAGATATTACAAAAATTATCAAAATGTGACAGTAACATAAAGTGAGCAAATGCTATTGGCAAAACAGCACCTATAGACTTGCTTGACTTCAGGTTATCACAAACCTCAATATAAGGAACATACTATCTCTGCAAAGCACAATGAAACAAGGCATGTCTTTATATATCAAGGTCTGTTCTACATAAGTGAACAAAGAAAAATAAAGTTTACACTAATGAAGATTTATGTCTTAGGGAGAGAAGAAAAATAAATAAATAGTATGGGCTTCCCTGGTGGCACAGCGTGTTGGGCGCCACACTGTGAAGCATCTGTGGCACAGCAGTTTGAGTTCGATCTCTGGCCAGGGAGGGAACACACATGGCGCAGCAGACCTCTCCTGCCTTGCTCCTCGGTTCCCCTCAGCAGTGTATTTCAGTCAATCTGCCTGTTCTGCACCCCACTCTGTCTCCGTTGAGTCCTCTCACCACCGGCGACACTGGCCTGTACCCCAGCTCTTATATGTATAAATTTAAAAATATTAAATAAATAAATAAATAGATAGTGGAAAATGCAGAGTATTGAGGCAGTGATAAGCACTACCAAGACAAAGCAATGAAAAAGGATAAGGAATTCAGAGGAAAGCAGTCTGAAGTTTAAGTAGGGTATCTGAGAAAGTCACAGTTGAGTAGGTGACTGAAGCAAGGAAAACGATGGGCTAACCTGATATCTGGAGTACAAGAATGCAAAGACCCCATAGCCAGTGTATCCTGTTTTGTTCAGGGAACAGCAAAAAGCTAGTGTGATTAGAATAGTTACCAGGGAAATAAGCAGTGAGAGATTATGTCAAAGAAGTGACAGCGATGTATAATCCAAATTAATCAGGCCTTATATTCAAACATAGAGGTATCACATAATTTTATCTCTCTGGCACTAAATTGAAAACAGAGAAGGGAAGAATCAGGAAGCCAGATGGAGAGTTGTTACAATAATCCAGGTAAATCTAGAAGTGCAGAAGTGTTCAGATTTTGGCCATACATTGAAGGTATTGTCAAGAAGGTTGCTGAAGGTCATAAGTGCCATGATGACATAGTTTGTAGATTTTTGCAATAAAGCTGCTAAAATAGCTTATTCAAAGGAAGTGATCAAAGGAGGAAGGAGAAGGAGAGCAGGAGGTCATATCATAATTTCCAGGGTTCGTAAGTTTGAAAAGTCATGTTTACCTAATTTTACATAGTAATACATGGATTTTGAAATATAGAGAACAGAAAGCAAAGATCTATAAAATCTTGACTGACATGGACGGGGAACACTCAGAAGGTCAAAGAAGAGAGCATTAAGGGAGAGCCTAACAATCAATCAACCTTGTGTTTGGCTTTGTTAATAAGTATGGTCAAAGTTAGTGAGAGGTATGTTTTATACTGCTATGGCTATTGCTTAGAGTAAGTATAACATGTGTTAAGGAAAGTAGAATTAACATAAAGTTTGAGTTTATAGCAATGAGATAAAATAAGGATCTAAAAAATTAGGTAGCTAAGTGCTATTTTCATCTTATATTGGTATTTTCTATTACTTGGAATAAAATAATATTAGCATAGCACGAGTTGTTACTGGACTGTTGTGACCAATGTGCTGTGAAGCCTCAGAAGTCTTGAACAACATGTAGGTATATAAGAAAAGGGAAAAGATCATTAAAGCCACCCTACTGGGATATCCAAGGAGTGGATTATGGATGTTTGTAAGATTCTGAAGAAGAAATGTCTGATAAGGAAGGACAGATGTTCTGCCAATCTGGAACTGACACAATTTCTTGTACTTAAAAACAATGTTAAGGTCAGATTCATAAGTCCAGGCATGCCACGTAATAGAATTGTAGAAACACAGGCTGAATCTAGAATCAATGTTCCAGTAAGAACAATTAATAATAATATCTGGCATTCATGGAATATTTACTATACACAGGCTCTGTTTTAAAAACTTCATTTTCCATTTTTGTTCTTCCAAGTCCTATGAAATAGGTATTATCATCATTATCCCAACCTTAGCAGAAAAAGGAAGTACACAGAAGTTATTCAACTTCCCTAAAGTCACAGAGCTCAGGAAGGACAGAGCTAAAATCTATTATGTAACCCCATGATAAGGGTAGATAATAGTTACCTGAAAAGAGCTCAGTAGGCCATATTCACTGTATCTTTCATCAAATAGATAACAACAAAAACTGCATGTATTATTAATGAAGAATAGGTAGTGTGATGATTAATTTTATGTGTCTACTTGACTGGCTACCAAGTACCCAGATTAAACATTATTTCTGGGTGTGTTGGTGAGATTATTTTGGAGGAGATTAGCATTTGAATTAGCAGTTTCAGTAAAGTGAGGGCATGAAGAAAACAAAAAGCAGTGAAAGAGGAAGAACTTACCCCATTTCTTTACCCTGCTTCACTGATTGAGCTCAGAGACTTCTCATCTTCTTCTGCCTTAGGAGTGGGGTTCATTCCATTGTCTCCCCTAGTTCTCAGGCCTTTGAACTCAGAGTGAATCACACCATGGCTTTCCTAGGTCAGTAGGTTGCAGATGGCAGATAGTAGACTTCTTGACCTCCACAATCAAGCCAATTACGTATGTATAAATAAGTGGCATACATACATTTGTGCTACTGATTCCGTTTCTCTACTCCTAATTTGAGTAAGAAGTATATATGTGTGGCAAGACAGAGCCGGAGACAAGCTCACGAGAGTGCATATGGACTGACTTGGGTTATATATTCAATTTAGTGCATCTCATTAATTAGCATATTGCCTGATCCTGCTAACAGGGAATCACAAACTATTGACTAGTAAAATAAGATTTCCTAGTAGCAGGCCAAGGGTTCTATTAAATGGTATAGGACACAAGTCTGATTGCTAAAATTTATTCATGTGGGAGGAAACTCAGACTTAGCACAATTTTGCATTCAGCCTTTGCTTTATAAATTATGTATCAGTTGTCCAAGAAAGTCTCACTTTTTTCCTGCTTGTTCTCTAATTTTTTTTCTTTTGAGTATAAGAGAGTAATGATCCATACCACCAAACCTGAAAAGGTATATGTTAAGTGCATATTTCCTTATATGATAAAGGAGGGGTTATCCATCAACAACCTCATAATTGCTGGTTAGAAAACAGTGAAAAACAAAGGAGGTGGAAGACCTATGCAAAGAAAATTACAAAACGTTGTTAAAAAAAAAATAAAAAGAAGACACAAAGAAATGAAAGGACATTATCCATTCCTGGAATGGAAGAATTAACATTATAATGGTCATCTTACCAAAAACAACTTATAGAGTCAATGCAATTCCAATAAAAATCTTAAAAGAAATAAAACAAATATTACTGAAATCACAAAAAAAAAAAAAACCCTCATATAGCCAAAACTCTCCTGTCTAAAAGAAAACAGATATTCCACTCCTAGACTTCAAATTATACTACAAAGCCATAACAATAAAAACATCATGGTACTAGAACAAAAACAGATACACAGACCAATGGAATCAAATTGAAAATCCAGATAAATGCACACAAACATAGTCAACTAATGTATGACAAAGGAGTAAAGAATATACACTGGAATTTGGATAGTGTCTTCAACAAATGGTGTAGGGAAAACTGGACCACCACATGCAAAAGATTGAAACTAGCCTACCACCTCATACCATAGAGAAAAACCAACTCAAAATGGATAAAAGACTTGAAAAGACTCCATGGAAATACACTTCAGAAACATCTTTGAAGACTCATCCCCAGAAACAGAGCAAATGAAGGAAAAAATAACCAGCTGGGCTACATTAAACTAAAACGCTTCTGCATAGCAAGAGACAGTAACGAAAATGAAGTGACACTCTGTGGAATGGGAGAAAATATTTGCATACCATGGCACTGATAAGGGACTGAGCTTAAACAACTCAACAAAAACAAACAACCGAATCAAAAAATGGGCAACAGAGCTAAAAAGACACTTTTTAAAAGAAGGAATACAAATGGCCAACAGGTATTTGAAAAAATGTTCAACATTACTTGTAATTATGGAAATGCAAATCAAAACCACAATGAGATACTACCTCACACTTGTGAGAATGGCTCATATTTAAAAACAAAAACAAACAAACAAAAAGCTGATGACATATGTTAGTGAGGATACAGAGAACAAAGAATACTCCTACACTGTTGGTGGGAATGCAAACTGGTTCAGCCACTGTGGAAAGCCATGTGGAGGATCCTTAAAACACTAACAATGGAGCCTCCCTGGAAGCTCAAGGGGTTGAGCACCACACTGTGGGACTTCCACAGCCACTGCAGCACAAGTTTCATCCCCGGCCAGGGAGGGGACCCACATGATGCAGCAGACCTCTCCTGCCTTGCCCCGCTGCTCCCCTCAGCAGTGTATTTCAGTCCATCTGCCTGTTCTGCTCCCCACTCCCCCTCTGGTGAATCTTCTCATTACCCCCCTCCCCCACACATCTGGCCTGTACCCCAGCTCTTGTATGCATAAATAAATAATCTTTAACAAAACAAAACACTAACAATGGATCCACCATATCACCAAAAGATTCCCTCCTGGGCATACCCAAAGGACACAAAAAAGGAAAATTTGAAGTGAAACCTGCAGTCCTGTGCTTACTGCAGCACTATTTACAATAGCTAGAATATGGAAACAACCTAAATGACCCAAAACAGACAAATGGATTAAGAAGATGTGGTATATATACACAATGGAATACTACCCAGCAATCAAAAAAGATAAACTCAAGCCATTTGTGGCAGCATGGATGGCGTTAGAAGGGTTTATGCTAAGCAAAATGTCAGAAGGAAAAAGTAATGAATGGTCACAATTATAAGGGGAATACAGGGAAACCAAACAAAGGATCAGGAAAAAGACAAAACTTGCAGAAAAACCATAGATTTGACACATATAGCAGAGGAGGGGAAGGGAGAACATAGTGTGTCAAAATAGGGAGGGAAGAGCACAAAAGACTATGGTGATAGTCACAGTGTAGTGCTGGTGGGAGTATTATGGGGACTACACATGAGGGGAGAAATCAAATGTACAAAAATGAAAGATGTAGAAAAATAAAAATATTTTAAAAAACTGAGGAATGACAACATGTAGTTTTCTCATTTGAAGCAAAACCACAGATACATTATTCAAAAAAATGGTGGAAGTCTTTTTGCCTTGTTATTTTTTTTTTTTCTACAAAGTACACTGTGCCTCAGTATATGAGATTGACTTGTATACTGGCACTGATTTTCAGAAACCGGCTAAAGATTTAAAGCAAAAACTGGAGACTTCAGTAACAAATTCTATAAAACTCTAATTAGAGAATCTAATAAAATCTTGTTGTTAAACCTCATGTATGGTGCTGCCTGCCTTTTGTTTTAGACAGTTTCAAAGACTTCTCAGTGCTCTTAGGTTAAAGATGAAATTGTTTTGGGGCCTCCCTGGTGGCACAAGGGGTTAAGATGCAGCACTGTGAAGCTATCCGCAGTCACTGCAGCATGATTTCGATCCTGGCCAGGGAGGTGGCCCACATGGCGCACCAGATCTCTCCTGTTTCTCCCGTTGCTCAGCTCAGCAGTGTATTTCAGTCAATCTGCTTGGTCTGTTGCCCATTCTGTCTCTGGTAAATCCTTTTACCCCTCACACCTCTGGCCTGTACCCTAGTTCTTGTATGCATAAATAAATAAATCTTAAAAAGAAAAAGATAAAATTATTTAATATGACTAGTGAATCTCCTTGTAAAGCAAATCCTATCTTTCTTTCCAGTTCTATGTTCAATAATATCTTGCCAGTCCCCTTCACTGAGTTCCAGTCACACTAACGAGTCACAGATTATTTGTACAAGCTCACCCTTCTGCCAGCATGCTTTCTTATAAGCCATTTTAACTAATGGGTTCTTAATTCTTTCACACTTCAGCTCAACCATTTCTTCCTTCCCTGACACCTTGAGAATGGAATGGGAGAATGGAACTGAGTGTTGACATTGAGTGAGAATGGAATGGGAGAATGGAACTGAGTGTTGCAATGGGAATAGTGACTCCTGGAGTCCTATTTCTAACCTACTTTCCCTTTTTTAATGTTCTCACTTTTGGAGTTGTGTCATACTTTTTCAGTTTATATGTGTGTATTCAGTTTATGATTAATACCTCTTTCTCCTATCCAAAGCTAAATTCTACGAGATAAGAAACTTTTGCTTATCATTCACCCACACAATTTAGAATAATATCTGACACACAAAGGGCAACCATGATGTTTAATTTTATGATTCATGCTGACCAGCCTAAGAAATGCCCAGAGAGCTGGTAAAATGGTATTTCTGTTTATGTGGTTAAAGGTATGACTCAGAGAGATTAATATTTCAATTAGTAAGCTCACATTCACCAATTAAACATTGTCCAATCCTCTGAGGGTTTGAAAAAGACAAAATGGGAAGGTCTGCTTCAGCTGAGTATTCCACTGTCTCCTGCCTGCGGACATTGGTGCTCCTGATTGTCTGGTCTTTGGACTTAGACCATGACTTCCTTTTACTCCCTACCCACCACCTACCTTTGTCTGATTCTTGAACTCAGACTTACACCATCCACTGACTTTTACTGAATTATACTACTGATTCTTCTGGTTCTCCCATTTGCAGTTTCTTGGATACATATATTTAGTATTTTATATATATATATGTATATGCATGTGTGTTCCTCACCTATAGCTATATATATTATCATGAAGACTCATATTTGAATACTAAAAATATACAAAATATATTATTAAGTTATCTTTAAAAATTTCGGGCAACAATTATTACTCTCATTTTTAGCTTGATATGCAGGTATAGGCAAAACTCATCTGTGTATCTAATAAATTGATACTGAGATTAGCTTTTATTCACTTGAATTTATTGATCACTCAAAGATTTTCTTGAAATTTATTTTAAGGAGAAAATGTCTCACTTAGTGTCTGCAAGAAGAATTAAAGCAATTTTTTTGAGTCCTTGATAGTGTGGCTTAAAATCTGATTTACAAGTTTGTGAGTAGCCTGTTTTTCACTGATATCTAACTTTTGTGATAATATCTTCAAAATAATTCTTTTAAGAACTTACATTTGAATAAGTCATCTAAGATAATTTATAGAAATTTACTTTTAGAACTGTTATTCACAGGTATTTATTCATGAAAATAATTTTTTAACTATGAAAAATCATTTTTGAAAGGCTCTTGCATTGTTACTTTACTAATCTTACTATTAACATTTTTATTTTTGAGCTAGTATCTTGCCATTTTATAATACAGTTTATATACTTTAAACTATATTTTAATTCTGATAAACCAAGTTTTCCTTTGTTACTCTTACCAGATGGTCTTGGCTGTATTTACATGTTTATACTTACAGATAAAATTTAGAATCCTCTTGCCAAGATCTGAAAATGTAAAGCTACCTACATCACCATGGACAATTTAGTCTAATAACCTACTAATATAAATAACAATAATCTTAATACACCTAATGTTTATTGAATAGTTACCAAATGCCTGTCAATATTATAAGTTCTATAGGAATTCAGATAACATTTTACCTATACAACTAAGAGAAACAATTGAAAACTTACTGAAAGTAATAAGCACATTAAAGAAATAATTGTGCAAAAATTAAATAGCTTTTCTATGCAAAAATTGTAAGTTGTGGAATGGAAGAAAAATAACCTACTCACAGTGTCACTATGGAACTCTATAACAATTATAAAACTCCACCTGGTAAAATAAAAGAACATGTGAGGAATTAAAAAAAAAATAAGATGATCTTAGAACACTGCAAATTTTGCAGAGATATTAATTTTTAAACTAATATATAATTGCAATGCTAATCAGTCTCAGTAGGTGTTTTTGGGAAAGTATATCAAAAATGATTCAAATGTTTGTATGAAAGAATTGATATTCTGGAATTACATAAAAATATTCTGAAACAGGATAATTAGATCCTCGCTCTACTAGATATTAAAGACACTTAAAATACTTCAGTATTTATTGTAGCACTAGCTCACAAATGATAAATTAGTAGATCAGAATTGAAAACCCAGCAATAGATATAAATATATACACTTAGCACCAGGCAAAGGTAGCATTTCATATCAGTTGAAAAAGGATCTATTGTTTACTAGCTTTGCATAGCTATTGGCCATTTAGAAATGTTTTTTTTTTTTTTTTTACCAACTAGCTCTCACATCAATAAATATATACTGAAATACAGGTAAGCATTTTAATAATCTAAATATACAGAAAGCTTTTCTAAGCATGAAACACCCCATGTCATAAAACAAAAATACATAAATTCGACTGCATAAAAACAAAATGTTTTAAAGGAAGAAAACATAAACAACCACAAAAAACAGTGACAGACAGTGAAAATATATATTGGCTATATTTAACATGAACCTATGTAGGTAAAATTAAGTTCATATATCTCTAATATATGTCTGGAGAGATAGCTAGAAAACAATTGCTGTGAAACATTTATGTTGCTGTCTCTGTGGATTATTTATCATGAGCAAACATTGTTATTGCAAATATAAAATTACTAATAAAAGTATTACATGATAGATTTAATATTTCAAATGAATAAGGAAAAGATGGATCATTTAATAAGTAGAATTGGACAAATGGCTAATTATTTGGGAAAAATAAAGTTATATCCTGATTTCACATCTTCATTATCCATACAGAGGACTATTTTTAATTCAAAAAAATATTTATTCAGTACTACAACATGTCAAATGCTGAACATAATGAAAATGTTTGTATCCTCCTAGAACCATTATGCATACTAATTTTATGGAAATGCGTTTTTAAATGAGAACAATAGAAAACAAAAAGGAATTATAAGATACCTGTAATTTTAGGGGGTGGCAAAGATTTTTTCAAAATAATCAAATTAAAAAACATTAAAAGAGAAGATTGATGAATTTCATTTATATAAAACATTTCAGTGTCTCTCGTCTTATAATAACTCTAAAATGCCAGCATAAATAAGGCATCAACAAATTAGGAAAAGTATTTGCTCTATATTCACAATAGTATGACAGTAAGACACTACAAAAAAGACTAATACATTTTTGGAAAATGTGGGTAGGCAAAGGACACGAATGGGTAAAAACCAAAGACAAAACCTAATGTCTAATAAGTACATGAAATAAATGTATAATTCCACCAATAATTAAGAAAGTTAAATATAATTAGGATTTTGATCTTATTTATATAGAAAAACAGCAAAAACAACGATAGTTCTTAGAGTAAGGAAGGGTAGAAGGAAATGTTCTATTGTACTTTAGTAGATTGTAAATGTTCTATTGTATTGTTAGTAGATTGTGTATTGATAAAAAAAATCTGTAACCATTAAATTTTTTTATATCCTGGTCCTCCCTGGTGGCACAGTGGTTTGAGCAACACACTGTGAAGCAGACCTCAGCCACTGCAGCACGAGTTCAATCCCTGACCCCAGCCAGGGAGGGGACCCACAAGGCGCAGCAGACCTCCCTGCTTCTCCTGCAGCTACCCTCAGCAGTGTGTTTCAGCCAATCTGCCTCTTCTTCACCCCACTCTGTTTCTGGTGAATCCTCTCACCCTCACGACTCTGACCTGTACCCCAGCTCTTGTATACATAAATAAATCTTTAAAAAAAATTTTATATCCTTTAACTTGACACATATTATTGGAATTTAAAGTATGTGTAAGAATTTCTTTTATATCAGTAACTTTGATATACAGATAGAGCAATGCTAATGCTGTCAATGACATCACTGGAAACTTGCTACAAAAAAAGTTGAATATGGAGTTGACTTAATAAATTAATATAGTACTTATTATTATAATATATAATATTTTATTATATATTATTATTACTTATTATTATAATATATATAATGTATAATATAGCACAAAATTATTTTGTTACATTTTAGTATTCATTGACATTAAGGTGACATAGAATATTGATAGTGCCTGTTAATAAAAGATTAACAAACAAGTGGTTTATCCACAAAATGAAATACTTTTCATTTATAAGGAAAGATGAAATGTTGCCATTTACAGCAAAATAGAAGGAATGCAAGTGAATAATGTGTAATAAAGCTAGTCAGAATGACAAAGAAGGGCCTCCCTGGTGGCGTAGTGGGTTAAGCAAAGCACTATGAAGAAAACCCGCAGCCACTGCAGCACGAGTTTCATCCATGCCGCCACCCAGACTCACATGGCACAGCAGACCTCTCCTGCCTCGCCCACTACTCCCCTCAGCAGTGTGTTTCAGTCAGTCTGCCTGTTCTGCTCCCCACTCTGTCTCTGGTGAATCCTCTCACCGCCCTGGACCCCAGCTCTTGTATGCATAAATAAATAAATCTTTAAAAAAAAAAAAGAATGACAAAGAAGACTCTTTAACAAAGTACTGGATACCACACCTGGAGAACCACTGGTCTACAACCAACCTACCCAGTGTGGTACCCACTACTCACTCATGGCTATTATGTGCCTGGAATGCACTTGAATATTTGAAATTTGGCTAAAGCAAATTGAGATGTGCAGTTTATGTAAAATACATATTGGGCATCAAAGATACAGCATAAAAATAGGAATAGCTAATTTTATATTGATTACATGTTAAGATCACAAGTTCTATTACATTAAATAAAATGTATTATTAAAGTTAAAAATGTACTTATAAAAACTACCAGAGACTAAGAAGTGTAGTAAAGTTCCTGAAGTTTGAGGAAGAAGAAGGAGGAAAATATTCATGGGGTTATCAGGGATGATGGTGAGGAAAAAAGGAAAAAACAATAAAATATTGAGAAGACGTTGATAAAAACAGAAGAGGGGAGTGTGTAGAAAACTAAATTATCATGTTGGAGCATGCTGACAATGACCTTTGGTGTAAAACTATTCTATCTGGCACTATATGAATAGACTAGGGCTATAAGGAGAAATGAAACAATTGTTGCCTTTCCTAAGTTGATCAGTTAACTGTCTTGCTGGTTCCCATGGTGAAACTCACTCCAACTTTCTTAAAAGGCATTTTGGAAGTCTGAGCTCTACTGCTTTCACCTACCTACATTCCACAAGTAATGCAACTGATCCTTGTACTTGACCTTCTTGGGTTTTTTTTAAAAAAATAGTTGCAATTACTTAATTATCATTGATTTCCATGTCTGATTTGTGGTATGGACAAAATTTTTCAGTGCACAACAGTAAGTTTTGTATGAAATATAGTTACATTGTTTGATTTAACCTCTGTTTTTAGATGAAAAATCTGTCAGATTAGAATTTTAGCAATCTGTATTTAATTGGATTTGCTTGTTTTCTTCTGGATGACTTTTGAATTCCATGCTGTGGCTTTTGTAGTGCCATGGCATTTGACTTGAGAAAATGAGAAATTTCATCTTGGAGGGTTTATTATCACATTGTTACCTGCTGACGTGTCCACTGTCCTATCCGATAGTAACTATACAGTCCCCACTGATTTTTTTCCCCCAGTTTTATTAAGATATCATTGACATGTATCATTATATAAGTTTAAGGTATACAGCATAATGGTTTGCCTAACATAAATATGAATTGACTACAATAATAAATTTTATTACTACCATCATTTCACATAAGTACAATAAAAAAGGGGAAAATGCCTGTGGGATGAAACTTTCAGAATTTACTCTCTTAACAATTTATATACACGTCACACAAATGTCAACTAGTTATCACACTGTATATTGCATTGCCAGTGCCTTATTTATCTGGTAATGAAAACTTTGTACATTTTGACCACATTCCTTTCCTTTAGTCCCCACCTTTCTTCAATTCTCTTCTTGATTCTTAAGCACTGTGTGTACAAAGCAGTATTTTTGTGTTTAAGCCTCACCTAGAGTTATTTTCTCAAAAGATAGTAAACCAAATGAGGAAGAAGGTCAAAAATTCATTTTGCATTAAGATTTTAATCTTGACTATGTCACTTACTGTGTGGCTTTCTGCAAGACATAAGTCTCTGTTTCTTTGTTTGCAAATGGAAGAATACAACCATACCTACTTCATAGCTATATATGTTAATTAATAGAACTAGAACCCATGCGCTGTCTATGGTCTGCATTTTTGGCTTAATAGCTCTTAATATCTACAAGATAAAAAAGGAAAGCTCTCTAAACTAAGAACCCATTAAAAAAAGCTGTAAGACAAAAATCTATATTACTTTGCTCAACACTTAATCTGAAGAGTAAGCCACTTTGCAAAGAATAATTTGTGAGACCTGTCAAGGTACTTTATCAACATAGCCCGAATGCCCATCTCACCATTTATAAATTACCTTACCAACATACTTTCACTGCCATGCCCTTGACTTTGTTGCCACTCCCTTCCATGATGTTCTCTGGAACTTTGGCTCTCTGGGTACTATTTCCTTAAATCCTCCCCTTCTTTTGAATGGTCCCTCCACCCAGTTTCCTCAACGGAAATCTGGATTTCTCCCGAGGACTCTGCTTCCCTTGTTGTACTCTCAAACGGATGTTTTTGTTTTGTTTTGTTTTAAGTATTTTCACCCCTTTCATACCTCAGAACCAGAGGAATAGTATTCTTTCTGGTTTCTACTTTTCGGTTTCTATTTCTTTCTGGTTTCTATTGCCATCTCTATTATTTCCCCATCTCTTGTAGGAAAGCAAACAAACCAACAAAATTTGCTCTCAGTCCTTGTGACTTAAATAATTTGAAAGTATTGCCATCTACCAGTCTCTCACTTATTGTCACTAAATTATTGAAGATAACACCAGCTACTATGTACTCTGTATTTTGCCATAATTCTGAGAGACTTCATAACAACTGGCCTTTCAACACCCTGACTTCTGATTTTTTTTTTTTTAACCTCCTTCCATCATCAAATCGATCCCTCTACTCCTCCAATGTCAGATATTACTATATGAGATCTTGGATGTTGTCATTACACATAACAGTTCTAATTCCAAAAGTGCTAATTCAAACACACTACTCTTTGAGCACAGTCATAGCTTGCTTGTTTAACTATATTTATTATGATTATTCTTTGAACTCAACAGATCATCCCTCTTTCATCCTTCTTTGCTACCCCAATCCATAATTTATTTTTTCTTCATTTCAAGCCACCTTAAAGTGCACCAGAGTCACACTCTTGTTAATATCCCAAACTTTTTGTATTTGTCTTTTCCTTTAGCAATCTCATAAAATCTCAGTCCGGTATGAAATCAACATCTTTCTTATTATCAACATAAAAACAGTCTGTTTTTGACTGAATACTTGTGTTACTCCAAAAATTCATAACTGAAACCCTAACACTCAATGTTATCGTATTTGGAGATTGGGCTTTTGGGAGGTAATTAGTGTTAGATGGTGTCATGAGGTTGGGCCTTACTGATGGGATTGGTGCCTTCATAAGAAGCGACATGACAAGAGTTCTCTCCCCCATCCCTCACATAATCCCCTACATGCCAGGAGTCATATGAGCACATGCAGATGGAGGCAACAAGTAAGGCAGGAATAGAGTTCTCAACCGGAAGCAAACCAACTGGCACTTTGATCTTCGACTTCCCAGCCTTTAGAATTGTGAAAAAATAAATTGGTTGCCTAAACTACTCAGACTTTAGTATTTTGTTATGGCTGCTATGCTTAAGACACTGGCAATGTCCGAAATAGTCACACAATTGTAAATTCATCATTACCCATCTCAAGTGGATCCTCAAAAACTCACAAGGAGTCCTAAATTTCATTAGTCAAGTTATTCCAGTACACACTAAAAAAAGGACTGTTTGAATATTGCAGCTGGTGATATTTTGGTTTCAGACAAAGTAGAAGCTATCATATGGGAACTTGCTCGATTCCCTAATAATAGCAGTTCAACTCCAAACTTTCTCTCTAGCTACACTTGAGATTGATATCTTTGAAGTTCAAATGATCTATCTGTGCTTTCGATCCCAATACTTTTCTGCTTTCTCACTTTTGATCATTTCCCCCCCTCTCCTGCATCATTAACCTTTCCCATCCAGTAAATTCATTCCATCAGCTACCATCTGTAATCATTTTTTCATCTCTGAATGATCTTTGTACAATGCTCAAATAAAGAATTGTAGCAGGTGCCACCAAAAGAAGTACACAACGGAATGTGAAACTCATGTGGTTCTTTAGTAGTAGTGTACTTTGAACTGTTTATCATTGATTAATAATTTCCAGATTGGTAATCTAGAGAAAGAATGAGACCCAGGACATCCTGCTCAGGATGGTTAAGAAAAAGCTTTATCAAATAAGGCCCCCATGTGGTAGTTTAATGAGTCACTCTACATGTAAAAAATGGTTTGCATTATTGTGAAATCTTATTCAACAAGTACTAATGTCAACTGAATATCCCTAAAAATAGCATTTGAAAACTAGTTTTATTACTTAATCATTTTATCATATTACTCTTCATAACTATAACATCATGGTACAAAAAATATGGAAATGTACTTCAGGTAAAAAGTCAATTTTGAGAAATATCACCTAACTTTTCTCCATTTGATATGATCTCTCAGTTTTGTCTTCTAAGTATATATGTGTTTGCTCTCCCTTAGGACAAACCAGCATGGGTGTCCAGGAATTTTTTAATTGATGATTTTTCAATCTTTTCCCAATGCAGTTTTCAACAACTGCAATTTGAGTAATATTTGTCATTCATGAATACATACCTGTTTTTTGATGGTTACTTTTGATTTCAAACTATTGGGCTAGCAAGAAGAGACATGATAAGCTAGCTGTAGCTTCTTTAGGAGGCAAACTTACAAGCCTCTATGTCAGCACAGAGAAGACAAATATTTGAAAACAAAGCACTGACCTAGAAAACCCTCCTGATTTTTATTAATGTGAAAGGCAAAGTTTACAGATCATCTAGATTATGTTCTTGTAATTTAAATGTGAAGATGCCAATTGCAGTAAGGGAATTAAGAGATTTTTCCCTACACAGATTTTATTCTACTATGACAATACTTAGTGGCTGAAAAGTCTTTGCTCTGATGATTAAAAATTTCTATCTCATAAATTAGTAATCTACAACTTCAGTATACAAAATTTTGTGTTTAGAAGGCTGTCGACATAGAATAACCCTACTTCCCTACTTTGTACTTTACGCAAGAAGTATAGCGGTATCTTACCTGAATTGCACAGTATATTTAATAATATTCTTCTTTGACAGAAACTTCAAAACTGTAAGTGGAATTAATATGGATTTTGGAACTACCAAAACTTTCAACAAAAGCATGCCAAGTGCGACTTCAAGTTAAATTCGGTGAACATGTATTGAAATCCTGTTCTACACACACCACCACATTAGGCCTAAAAGGAACAGCAGTCATTAAGAATTTCACTCTCAAACCTGGACTTATTGATGCAAAGGGAATTGAAAGACTTGGGGAAGTGCCAGAGAACGCTGGCTGGTTCATGGAAACCTGGGCCTTCTGCAAGGGTAAGCTGGAGGGGTGGTGATGAAGCTCTATAAAGTGAATGCACTTTCCGAACACAGGCCGAAAGGGCGCCACTTTCGGTGGTTCTCAGGGAGCAACGGAGCAGGGCCCAAGGGCGATCAAACCCCTTAGCTTACAACCACCCACTTAAATACCGGGTCATTCCTCAGAACTGGAGAAGAGCACAGGGAGAAGACTACGCAAGCTTCTTGCTCATCTTTACCGAGCCAGTCAGACGGGCTTTGGTTTGTCCCGGGAATTAAGGGCTGTTGTCTCGCTGTAATTTATGAAGCCTGGGGAGAGCGTTAGAACAAAAGGAACCTCGCTTCCTTCCTGGGAGTCAGGTCCTGGATCGGGAGCCCCAGCTGCTGCACTCTAGGAACTGTAGCTACCGATGCCACAGAACCTGCGTGTCGGTTTTCGGGAAAATGATCAGCCCCTACAGAGATTCCAGACGTTAAAACTGGGCACTAAGCCAGGGTGGGTAATCCGCCCTGGTCTCACGTGGGCCCACCGGCCCCTGCCCTGCACCCCTACCTCATCCCACAATCCTGAGGCAAATCACAGCGTTGCTCCCCGGGCTGCTGACTGCCTGCGGCACCCTGGTAGCGGCCGCGAGCCGGGCATCTTGACAGCTGCCCACGCGCCGGGGCTTTGCCGGGTGCTGGCTGCTTAAACGGTGCTCGAGGCCGGCCCCGCCCCTCACGCGCCACGATTGGCTCCAGAAGGGGCGGTGTTGACCCAAAGGTGTAGGGAAGGCGGGGCTGCGAGCGCCCGGCTCATGGCCTCACCGCAGCGGCGGCCGCTGGGGCTGGCGTGGCGGCCAGGCGTGGGTGGCTGGGCGTGCGGGGCCTGCGGGCACGCGCGCGCTCGGCGGCCGAAGTCCCTCGGGAAGTAGCGGAGCGCCAGACGCCAGCCCGCACGCGCCGCCCGGTGGCCGACGGCGTACGCGAAGGCGGGGGTGGTGCGTGCGTGTGTGCGCGCGGGGATGTGTGTAGCGCGGGTGAGAGACGCGAGTTCCCTGCGGTCTTGCACATCTCGCCTGCATCCGCGCTCCTCTGGTGTGACCGCCCTCGCCCCAGCAGTTGCGCGCCGGGCGAAAGCCGGAGGCAGCAGGTGTGGGGGGTGACAGAGGTGTCGCCAGACAAAAGGGGCGCAGGGGTCAACCCGCCATGGCCACCCGGAGCCTGGGGGGCCTGAGCGGGAGCCGCGGCGGCGGCAAGAAGAACCTGAGCGCCCGAAACGCTGCAGTGGAGCGGAAGAACCTGATCACCGTGTGCAGGTACGGCGGGGCCGCCGCTCGCCGCTGAGGAAGCGGGCCGCGGATGTCGCGAGGCGCGCGAACCCCGGGGGTCCCGGCGACAGGGGACTGTTGTCCGGGCGCCGCGACCCCAGCACCCGGGGCGTGTCCGTGGGCTCAGGCGCACTGAGAGGAGTCCAGTGTGGGCACCGCCGAGGCCCGGACTTTTCGTCTGTTCCAGTGCTGGTGGCAGCTGAGGGTAGGGCTTGGGGCGGGGCTGGGGGAGGATTTGTTTTGAATGTGCAATCTTGTGTCAGAGTAAAAGAGGAGGGCGAGAGGAAGAGCTCCTTCATTTAGAACACATTAAGCTGTCAGCTAGCATTTGGTAAATTCGTCGTTACTGTGATTATATACTGTGTTGCCTAAGGATCGGTTCATTTGGTTTTGTTTTGGCTTGTTTACATGTTTGTTCCGTCCTTTCATCCCACCAGTATTGAGTGCCTACTACGGGGCAGCCACTGTGTGCCTGTCTGTGACTCTCCCCTTTAAAGTGCAGTGCTAGTGCTGCTTCTGTGGTTATTGAGTGGGACGTGAAGGAGACCTAGTCTTCGTGGCAGTGATTTGTTCCGAGGTCAGCCTTCCCTTTAATGTTTTCTAGTTATAAACGTGGTATTCCTCACTATAGAAAATATAGGAACAGCACAGGCCTAATTATGACGTATGAGTTTAGGATTCAGAAATAAGTGACTTATTTTAACATGCTGACTTTTTTCTTTTAGTTTTATTTGTAGTTATTAAAAAACTGAAGTAATTACCATCAATTTCTTAGGAAATTCTCTGAACCATTGAGTCATTCAACATGACTTTGTTCCATCACATCCCTCATCCTCAGCCATCAGACAATGATGAAATCTTTTCCTCCTTTGCAATTAACATCACTATTTTTTTCTTGTGTCTGGCATCTTAAGTGAAATACAGATATTTATATGAGTGACTTTTTAAATTTGGACTGTTAAAATGTTCCCCTGTCTGGTAGAAATACCTGCCATAACTGACAGTTATGGAAATTTGAGTTATCTGTAAAAAATAATATGGAATCTGTTTAATTTATCATGTAGTCTATCTAGGATACAACCTTTTCAGCAATATAGACTGTATTAATTTTGTTTTAATTTAGGCAAATCTTTAAGCAAACAGAATAATAAGCAAGACTGCTTTTCTTACTTTTATTTCACAAATACTAAAATGAACATTCTTAAAAGGATGCTTTAAAACTGTTCTCAACATATTTAGTGCTTCTAAATAGGAAATGAATTCTAAATATGAATGAAATAAATTTTATCAGATTTAAGCTTCACCTTGTCTGTCTTTTGCCAAGACTTTTTTTTTTTTTTTTTAAACAATAGCTATTGAAGGTTATAGTTAGTGGTGGGTACTATTCCTTTTGCTTCTCCATTTTTGTCATGTTTGGTTTCAGGTCACTTAGCGTTCATTTACTCCCTTAGGAGTGACCATTCGGGAAAATAAAGGGGTTTGTATATCAGCTTATTTCACTGATAGTTTAAGAACTTTCAGTGTTATCACATTGACTTGGAGAACAACTGTTTGGGCTAGCTGAATTTTTGTTATTTTTATTTGCTTAATTATTTTGTGAAATGAATATAAATGCTGACTGTAGTTGTATATTACACATGATAGCTAAAATAAATTTCCCTCTGACTTGGATTTCAACTTGTGTATTTATTTATGTGTATAATATTACTAAGGTAATATTTTCATGTCTAAATAGTTGATGGTGCATATAAATTAACCATTCATATATTTTAAGTAGCTCTACATCAAATTCAACAAAATGAACAAATTGTTATTTATGAATTTCTGTTTCTTTTCTCTGCCCATCAGAATTACTATAAACCATGCCACTAAATGAATTTGTTTTAAAATATTGTATTAAATAAGAGGTGATCTCATTTTTAGGTTGGGACATAGTGAAATATAATTGGTTTTTAAATTTAATTTATCTTTACTCATGCAACCTTATTTTTTTCCAGTTTCCTTGTTTGTAAAATAATTGTGAACTAGAGATCATTGGTAACCTTCAACTGTAGCTCTAAGATTAATAATAACTTCAAGCAAAATGTGTTTGTATTTGATTTCAAGTTTCTCTAAAGATAAGTGGAATAGTGGTAGACATGTTTAATGGTATCCATATGAGCGATGTGCATTTTTCTCCATACTTGGTGATTCTCTGCTGACCATTTTAGAAACAATTAGTTTACAAAACCAAACCAGAACAACCCTCCCTCCCATATCATCTGGTATATCTATTAATACTCATACAGTAATGCTAACATTTTAAACACTTAGGTATACTCCTAGTTTAGATTTAAAACTTTATTCTGTAACTAAATTCTTTAGGTCTAAAGTTTTTAAAAAGAACAGTATTGTTCTAGCTTGAACTTTAGAAGAGGGTTTTCTAGTTAGGTAGGGATGGGAATGGGCAAAATGGGTAAAGGTGGTCAGTTAGTCCAAACTTACAGTTTTTAAGATAAATAACTCCTGGGAAAATTGAAAAAATAAGAAAGAACATTACTGATATCACAGTTACCTCATCCTTGCCTTCTTTCAATTCTTACCTCTATTGAGGGTAACTGCTTTCCTGGCCATCAACACCATGGTTTAGTTTTGCTTCTTTTTGGATTTTAAATGAGTGGAATAATTGATACCTATGGCAAAGGGAATAAAAGCAAAATAAACAATTGAGATTACCTCAAATTAAAATGCATTTTCACAGTGGAAAAATTTTAAGTAGATTAAAAGGGGGTTAATATCCAAGACACATTAAAAAAAACTTTTTTACAATTCAACAATAAGGAAAAAAACTAATTAATAAATGTGAAGCAGATCTAAACAGATAATTCACCAAAGAGGATATCCAGAGAGCCACTAGATAAATGGAAAAAATGTTCATCATTATTTTTAATAAGGGAGATGCAGATTAAAACCATATACCTATGTGAAAGGCACATATTAAAAACAACAGCAACAAACTGTGCTGGAAGATGGAAAGAAAGATTATACTGGTTTTGGGTAAAAGCATTTTGGGAAGTGATCTGAATTTACCTTAAAAAACTGAAGTAGGAATACTTATGACCCAGCAAACCTACTCTTGACATCTATCCAAAGAACATGATACTATCAGCTCACAAATCCATATGCTCTACAGCTCTATAGTATTTATTGCAGTACTATATACAATAGGTAGGACACAAAAACAGTCTAAAGGCCCATGAATAGAAGATTGGATCAATAAAACATGATGTATCCACACTGTAGAATACTTTCCATCCATAAAGAAAGACAAAATGTTGCCATCTATAGCAAAATGAAAGGAATTTGAAGGAATTTTGTATAGTAGAGCAAGTCAGAATGACAAGGACAAATAGTGGACACTTTAATAGTAAGTGATTTCACAAAATAAAATAGTTGTCTGTGCCTCCCTGGTGGCGCAGTGGGTTAAGCAATGCACTATGAAGCAAACTGCAGCCACTGCAGCACGAGTTCGATCCCTGCCGCCGGCCAGGGAGGGGACCCACATGGTATAGCAGACCTCTCCTGCTGTGCCCGCTGCTCCCCTCAGCAGTGTGTTTCAGTCAGTCTGCCTGTTCTGCTCCCTGCTCTGTCTCTGGTGAATCCTCTCACCTCCCACGACTCTGACCTGTACCCCAGCTCTTGTATGTATAAATAAATAAATCTTTAAAAAAACATAAAATAGTTGTCTTTAACAAGTGAAATGAATATTCCAATAGGGAACAGTCAGGGAACAACAAAGATTAGGGTGTAAAGGGGATATTTACTAAATGAATGAGGTAGTGCCATGTATACCTTTTTGTATTTAACTTCTTTTGTTCAATGTTGTTTCTGAGATCCTTTCTGTTGAATGTAACTGTAGTGTGTTCATTTTCATTGCTGAATCTTATCCTATTGTATGATATACCACGTTACATCTCCTCTGCATGATAGATATTTGAGTAGTTTCTACTTTCTGAATATTACTAGCTGGATATTCATGGATATATATTTTGGTGACAATATGTACCTACTTCTTTCAGGTATATATCTAGGAGTAGAATTGCTGGGTCATATGGCATCCATTTGTTCATAACAGAAATACTACATAAGTTTATGCAGCAGTGTGCAATATATAAGTTCTAGTTGCTCTGTATCCTCGCTAACTTGAAATTTTTCTGATTTTAGTCATTCTGGTATGTTTGTTGGGTGTCATATGGTGGTTTTTAATTTGTATTTTCTGAATGAAGTTAAGGCCATTTGGAGGCACTCTTTTGTGAAGTACTATTTGTGATCTATGACTTTTTATTCATTTTGTATGTAGGTGTACCTTTGGTATGCAGGTCTTCTACTGGATATATGTAATGAAAATACCTTCTTCCATGATTTTTCATTTTCTGTATAACGTCTCTTAATGAGCAGGTCTTAATTAGTAAAGTAGTCCATAAATTTCCTTTTGGTTAGTGCTTATTATGACTGGTTATGCCACAGTAATGACAATACTGTTTTCTTCTAAATAACTTTATTGCTGTATTCTTTCACATTTATATCCATAATTCACTATAATTTATTTTCCTTTATTCTGGGAAGTGTAGAGGTCAAGACTAAATATTTCCGAAAAGAAGATCAATTACTTAGAGCCACTTATTAAGAAGACTGGACTTTCCCCCATGACAGTCATGTTTATTATAAGTCAAGACTCCACTGGATCATTGGTGTGTTACTTCTGGACATTCTTGTTCCATTACTCTATTTGTCTATCCTTGAGCTAATAGCATACTATTTTGGTAATTATAACTTTATAATATATCTTGATATTTGGTAATATAAGTTCTTTACCTTTATTGTTCAAGATTATCTTGGCTACTCTTGGGATTTGCAAACTAAATTTTAGAATCAGTTTGTCAATTTTCATTAAAAAGTTCTGCTTGGAATTTTGTTAAGATTGTACTGAATCTATAAATCAATTTTGGGAAAATTCATCTTTACAATATTAAGACTTACATGCAACCCATGAGCATAATATATTTCTTCATGTATTTAAATAATATGAATTTTTTCTTAAATTATTTCTGGTTTTGAGTACATAGATATTATATATCTAAGATTTTTCTTAGTTCCTTTTACTTCTAGATTATTGAAAAAATTTTATCACAAGTAGATACTGAATACCATATTATCAAATACTTTGTCTTCCAAGATAAATATGATTTCTCTCTCTTATCTATTTATGTGTTGAATTACATATATTGACTTTGAATGTAAAACCACTATGGAATAAAAACACTTGGTTGTGCTGCATTATCTTTTTACCTTTAATGAGTTAGTATTTTCTTTGGAATTTTTCTGTGTTCATTTGTGGAAGAGATTGATCTCCGTAGCTATCACTTTTACGTAGTGTGTCCTCTTCTAATTTTAATATTAAAAGTACCTGATTTTAAAAATAAGTTGGCATATAATTTTATCCTGTTCTAGAGAATAGTTTGTGTCATATTAATATTATTTCTTAAACTTTTGGAAGAATTCACCAGGGAAGAATTATGAACCACAAATTATCTTTGTGGGATGTTACCTTTTCAGTTTACTTAATGGATGTCGAATGATTCAAATGCCTATTTCTTATATCAATTTCAATAAATTCTTTGAAGATGGGCCCATTTCATTTACATTACCAAATTTATTCTTAAAGTTTTTCTTAATTTTCTCTTAGTATCTTCTTACTGTTCAAAAAACTGTAGTTATCCATTTTTTTTCTCTTTTGATATTGTTGATCATCTGTTTTTCCCAGTTTTTTTCCTGCTAGGAATTTATAAAGTTTATTAACCTCTTAGAAGCTAATTAAGAACTATCTTTTTGCTTTGTTAGTTTTCTGTGTTGTGCATTTGTTTCTTAATTCATTGACTTCTCTTCTTAACTTTATTTCCTGCCTTCCAGTTTTTTTGAGCTAAATTCCTGTACTTTCTGTAATTTCTTGAGATGGGATTTTAGACCATTATATTTCAGCCTCCTTTTCTAATATGTGCATTTTAAGACTATTAATATCCTTTTAAGACTATAAATATCCTTGTTTGTTTTAGAATATAGCTCACAGGATTTTTAAAATTATCTTCATTATTAATTAATTTAAAACATTTTGTAATTTCTGTTGGGATTTCTTCTTTGACTCATCAATCATTTAAAAAGGTATTTAATTTTCAAACAATTGAGGGTTGTCTAGTTATTCTTAGATATTGACTTATAACCTAATTCCACTGGGCAGAGAATAGAATTGAAAAGATTTTAAGCTTTGAAATTTTGCTAATGCTTGCTTTATGACACAGCACATGATTACTTTGACAAATACCTAATGTACATTTGAAAAGAATACATGTTCTGTCATTGTTGATTTTATAGTCTGTCAGTGCCAATTAGATCTAGCATTTGGATTGTACTATTCATATCTTCTGTACCTTTACTAGTATTTCATATGCATACTTTACCTGGTATTGAAAAAGATGTGTTGATTTTTATCTCTGTGAGTGTAGATTTATCTATTTTTGCTTTTAGTTATGCCAGTTTTTGTCTGTAAATATCTTGTTCCTCTATTACTGGTGTTTGCAAATTTAGAATTGTGATTTCTTCCTAGTAGTTGGGTTCCTTAGTATCAACAGGTATCTCTAATACTGTGATTTCCTTAAAGTCTATTTTGTCTTTTATCAATATAGTTAAAAAAGTGTTCAAATAGGGGCCTCCCTGGTGGCGCAGTGAGTTAAGCAATGCACTGTGAAGCAAACTGCAGCCACTGCAGCACGAGTTCGATCCCTGCCGCTGGCCAGGGAGGGGACCCACATGGTGTAGCAGACCTCTCCTGCTGTGCCCGCTGCTCCCCTCAGCAGTGTGTTTCAGTCCATCTGCCTGTTCTGCTCCCCACTCTGTCTCTTGTGGATTCTCTCACTTCCCTGGACTCTGACCTGTACCCCAGCTCTTGTATGTATAAATAAATAAATCTTTAAAAAAAAAGTGTTCAAATATATATCCATCTTTAACTTCTAATATTTCTAGGTCCTTAAATTAAAGTGTCTTTTGCTAACAAGATATAACTGAATTTTGTGTTTTATCTTTAAAGTATTTAGCCTATTTACATTTAATGTTACTATATTTGAATATGTAGCTCTGTTTTAATATTTTTATGTTCACATAAAAATGTTTCACTTATAAAATGTAAGAAAGGAAATAAGCCTTCCAATGAACAGATAAATGGATACTATGCTCACTATCATTATAATTACTATTTTACATATTTGTATGCATTCTATCATATTTCTTTTAAAAAAATGATTTGTATATTTTTGCCTAGTAGAATTAGGTTGTAGGCAGAGGTGCGGGAGGGGAAAGAAGGATATGAGAGGAATCACCAGAGACACAGCAGGAAGTAGTATAGGTGAGTCTACTATAATACACTGGTAAGGAGAGCAGTGGGCGAGACAGGAGAGGTCTGCTGTGCCATATGTGGGTAAGCTAGCTCCCTGTCTGGGGATTGAACTCAGGCCTTAGTGGTGATAGCGCTGAGTCTTAATCCCTAGGCCACCAGGGAGGTCCTGTCTGTCTCTTGGTAACCATCCCTTTGCTAATGGTTGATGATGGATATTATATTAATGGTGGATGATAGTTGTGCCATCCCTTGAATAAAGTCTACTAGCCATAATGTATAGAATCCTGTAAATTTGGTGTGAAATAGTAGAAAGCACTTTTATATTAGAACTTTGGTGCTTTAGTTCTCTTAAAGTTATTATCATTGAATGACTTTTAGTTTTGAAATATAATGATTCTAATTGCTTTTTTGTAGTTTAATTATCTTCATATATATCTCCACATAAAAGGAAGCAGAACTGTAGATAAACTATTTTGTGTGGAATTTATTCTTTCTGAAGCTTATTTGATAAGTAATTAAGATGATGTAAAAGCTGTTTATAAAGGAATGGGAATATATTTCTTACTAGAATGTTCTGAGTGTATGTGTATATTATTAATGCAGGATAAATATTAAAAAAAACTATTTTTAAATTGTTTCAAACTGTTGAAATTTAACAAAGTAATTTTATTTTTAATTTGTTGTCACATTTTTTGCATTTTAACTTTTTTGTAGTCAAATTATGTTACCAGTTTATGAATTGTGGAAGAAATGAATTTGGTATGGGTGTAATGAAAATTTTTAAGTTTTGCAGTGAAACTGAAACATTAATCAAAACTCTCTCCAAAAACAAAAGCCCAGGACCAGACGGATTCACAAATGAATTCTACCAAACGTTCAGAAACGAACTAGTGCCTGTCCTACACAAACTCTTTCAAAGAATTGAGAAGGAAGAGATACTACCAAATACATTTTATGAAGCTAACATCACCCTAATACCAAAATCGAACAAGGAAAACACACACAGAAAGAGAAAACTACGGACCAGTCTCTTTTCTGAACATTGATGTAAAAATTCTCAACAAGATCTTAGTCAACAGAATCCAATAATACATCAAAAAGATAATTCACCATGACCAAGTAGGATTTATTCCAGGGACACAAGGTGGTTCAGCATTCAAAAAATCAATTAATGTAATCCAACACATCAACAAAAAGAAAAATAAAAACCATATGATCATATAATAGATGCTAAAAAAGCCTTCGACAAAGTTCAACATCCATTTGTGATAAAGGCCCTTGAAATTCTCAGGGTAGAAGGAACATACCTTAACATAATAAATGCCATATATGATAAGCCCATGGCCAATATAATTCTCAATGGTGAAAAGCTGAAAGCCTTTCTCTTAAAGTCTGGAATAACATGAGGATGTCCACTCTCACCACTGCTTTTCAATATAATACTGGAAGTCCTAGCCAGAGTGGTAAGATGAGAGAAAGATATACAAGGAATCCAAATTGCAAAAGAAGAAGTTAAACTACCACTGGTTGCAAATGATATGATAATATACATAGAGAACCCCAAAAACTCCACAGAAAAACTAATCAAAATAATCAACTAGTTTAGGAAAATAGCAGGATACAAAATCAACACACAAAAATCAGTAACCTTCATATATGCAAAGAGTCACTCTGAAGAAGAAGAAATCAAGAAAACCACCCCTTTTATAGTTGAAACAAAAAGAATTCAAGTACTTGGAAATAAACCTAACCGAAGAAGTGAATGACCTCTACAAAGGAAATTATAAAACATTGTTAAAAATAGAAGAAGACATAAAGGAATGAAATGACATCCCTTGATCATGGATTGAAAGAATTAACATTATCAAAATGACCATCCTATAAAGCAATTTACAAATTCAGTGCTACTCCAATAAAAAATTTCAATGACACTCTTCAAAGAAATAAAACAAATATTGATGAAATTCATATGGAGCTACAAAAAAAGAAAAAGCCTGAATAGCCAAAGCTCTCCTGACTAAAAAGAAGGGGAATGGAGGTATCACATGTCCAGATTGAAACTATATTACAAAGCCACAATAATTAAAACAACATGGTAATGGAACAAAAACAGACACACAGACCAATGAAATCAAATAGAAAACCCAGAAATAAACCCACAGACTTACAATCAACTAATCTTTGACAAAAGAGCAAAGAATATGCAATGGGACAAAGACAGTATGTTCAATAAATGGTGCTGGGCAAACTGGACTGCTACATGCAAAAGAACAAAGCTAGACTACTGCTTCACACCATGCACAAAAACCAACTCAAAGTGGATTAAACAATTAGACATATGACCTGAAACCATAAACTATATAGAAGAAAATATTGGCAAAATACCATATGACATAACATTTTTAAAGACACATCATCTAAATAAAGAAAAACAGCTGAGACTACATAAAATTAAAGAGCTTCTGTACAACAAAAGAGACATTAACCAAAACAAAGAGACACCCACTGATTGGGATAATTTTTTTGCACACAATACTAATGATAATGATCTACAAAGAGCTAATGAGGGTCAGCAAAAACAAGTAACAACCCAGTCAAAAAATGGGCAGAAGAGTTAAAAAGACATTTCTCCAAAGAGGAAATGCAAGTGGCCAACAGGCAATGAAAAAATGCTCAGCATCACTTGTAATCAGGGAAATGCAAATCAAAAATACAATGAGGTACCACCTTTCACCAGTGAGAATGCCACATGTTTAAAAAACTAGCAACAACAAATGTTGGAGAGGATATGGAGCAAAAAGAACTCTCCTATACTGCTGGGTATCTACTCAAAGGACACAAAAACATTAATTGAAAAGACACCTGCAATTCTGTATTTATTGCAGCACAATCTACAATAAGTAAGCTATGGACACAACCCAAATGCCCCAAAATAGGTGACTTGATCAGGAAGATGTAGTATATTTACCTAATGGAATATAACTACGCAATCAAAAAGGATAAACTCATACTATTTGCAGCAACATGGATGAAGCTAGAAAGTATTATGCTCAGTGAAATAAGTCAAAAAGAAAAAGAAAATGTTGAATGGTTTCACTTACAGGAGGAATATAGAGGAACCAATAAGGGACAGGATAAAAAAAAGTAACTATAATAAAGTAAAAATCAAAATCATCAGGCAACTATAGATCAGAGACATTATGTAACGGGGGAGGGGGGAGAAGGACAGGGGTGGGAAGAGCACAAGGGACTATAGTGGTGGGGCATGTGTGAATTGGTGGTGGGAATTTCATGAGGAAATCATACATTGTACAAATATGAAAGATGATATAATGTATATTAAAATAAATTTTTAAGCTTTAGTAACCCCATCATTTTTATTAGTATTTGCCAACGGGGGAAATATAATGAATGCTTTCTTAGGTTTGAAGGTTTTAGTCCAATCATCCTTTCTTATTGCTATGCTCACAACTTTCCTTTGGTCATTGAAGGTGGGAAAGAAAACCTTTTAAGACAGATATTTCAAATATAATTTCAACACTTAATTATAAGATCTTTTATGTAAATTTTTGGTTCTTATGTAAAAGTTGTTACACAGACTTGATTTGGTATTTTTAGACATTCACCAAATTGTCATTTCATTATTTTAAGATCAGTCCTCTTCAGGAAATAGATGACTAATATTAATGTCATCGTTACCAGAAATAACTCAGCATCTGTGTGATATTTTTTAGATGTACTGAAATGCTTTACGAGTTTGATTTTTATAGCACATTTTACTTAGTTACTGTCTTATGGAGGAAAAGATTCTCATTATTCTGGCATAATGGAGCTTAGCTACATGATTCTACAGAAGTTAAGTGTTGAGTGGGAAGATTTAGCTAACTAGAAGTAAAACATGGAATCTCTGTAACTAATCTGCATTGTGAAATTCTGAGTTTTGTATTGGCAAGAAAAGAGTAGGATATAAGTGATGAAGCAAAGCTGGTAACCATTCTTTTTCTCCTTTGTTAGCCTTGATGTAGTAGTAATTATTTAAAATATTTCTCATCCTTGATTTATCTTCATGCTTGAAATGAACAGAAATCATGTTTAATGTAATGTTTTGGGATATTTGTTCTTTGCTTTTGTTTAGTTTTTGTCCAGTATTGAGTTAAAGTAATTTAGTACTGGAGTGTCACCTTCATAAGTTTTTGTCATTCAGATGTCTTCTGTAGGAATATACCTACTGGTAGCATGATTAAAAGACTCCTTTTGTTGACTGCTGATTGATATTATATGGTTCTTGATGTTTCTAAAATGTGTTACTGTCCTTGGCTTTTTATTTCCATTGTTTTTGACAAAGTAGATTGTTAGTTTAAGGACAAGTGACTGGAATCTTACCATGTTGTTACAGGTGGAACTTGGGTTCTAATGTAGCTTTTTTTGATGAAATAAACACTTTGTTATTTTTATCTTTGAATATAATTTTCAGTTCATTTCCCCAATATGCATTATTATGATACCATAATTTTTTATTGCAATAACTACTCCTACCTTGTATGTGATTGAAGAATCAGTTTTTCTATTCTATGCTACCTAGCAAAGATTAGAGAAAAACACTCAAACATTCAGAAGTTTCCTTCTATTTAGGTCAAAGGTGGAGGTGGAACCTGTGCAGTTTTGGTTTATTTATTTTAGGAGCATTTACCTTTCATTCACTTACTGAATAAGAACATTATATTTATCATTATTAAATGTTTGCTGAGGATTGACAGCATTTTTCTTCTGTGTGGTCAACAAAATGGACATAAAGCTTAGTTTGTCAAGTCTTTCTTTAGTCTGGTTTCTGTTTACATTCTTTTTATTTCTATTCCATTTACTCATGCATTATATCCAGTATTTATCCAACATTTTGACTGTTCTTTAAATAACTTCTTCAGTGTTATTTCTTTCTTTTACATAATGTCTTCCTCCTTTGAATTCCAGTACAGTGATAGTGGTTGAACATTAATTTCTTATTCAGTTTTGCTAAGTCTAGTTTATTTGACCAAAGAAGATGGAAAATTACTTGAGTAACTATTTTCTCATTTCTCTCAATGATATATATTACTACCATTCTTTGTTGTACAGGGAAAAAGTTAAATTTTATTGTATTCAAAGTATGTCTTAGGATAGTGGTTTTCAAAGTGTACTCTTAAATTCAGACCCTTTCACAAATCTGAAAGATCAGAATTATGTTTTGCCTTTTTTGTTCCCTTTCTTCTAACATGTGTACAGTGCAATTTTCCAGACGTTATATTAAAATAGATTGAATGCAGAAGCAGATCTGAGAATCTGGTGGTCTTCTATGAGATACAACATTGAAAATATTTGCAATTCTATAAAATGATACTATCCCTGGCCATTTTTTGTTGTTTAAGAAAAATACACTTTTTATAAAATATTATTTATGCTTATACTTAGCAGATTTATTTTGTTTATGATTAATAAATAAGGCAGTCCCCACATTGTGCAGCTTCAATATACACAACATAGTATTCAATATACAATATGTCCTCATTTCAGTTACTACACTTTAATTAAATAGCCAGTCCTACAGTCCTACAGCAACATGGTTCCAATTTTGACTATTGCCATATGTTGTGTGAGTTAACTGTGTAAAACAAAATTTTGTTGGTACTTCCTTAGTTCACAAATCACTGTGTAAGTAACAAATGTACATCATAATTAATGATAAGTCACATCTCCTTTTTATTCCATTTTTTTCATTATTTACATATATTTGATATCAATTGTGATCCCCATGGATTTCCCACCATTTCACCAGTGCACCATCACCTCAGTCCCTTGTGCTCTTTCTGCCCTCATCCCACCCACAGTGTCCCCTGTTTGTCCTTGTCTTTTTGTTTTTGTTATTATTATTGTTATTATTCTTTTCCTTAGTTGCCCATTTGGTTCCCTTATATTCCTCCTAGGGGTGAAACCATCTGGTACTTTTCTTTTGCCTTCTGACTTATTAAATTGCTAAGCATAATCCCTTCTAGCTTCACCCATGTTTCTATGAATGACTCTAGTTTATCTTTTGATTGCTGAATAGTATTCCATCGTGTATATGTACCACAGCTTCCCGATCCACTCATCTGTTTTTGGGCATTTAGGTTGTTTTCAGGTCTTACCTATTGTAAAGAGTGCTGCTATA